>PVIJ01003510.1:0-46016 GCA_004024925.1 Scalopus aquaticus
ATGCAGGTGCTCCTCACGGCCAACTCTCTGTCCCCCTGCAGGGCAACGGCCCTCCTGCCCGTCCATGACCTGTCCCATGCCGGGGCTTCTCTTCACTGACCCCCCTCAGCAGGGCAGCTCTCCTCAGGGCCGCCTGCCTGCGACCATGCAGGCCTCACTCTTAGCAAACCTGCCCTTTCAGGGCAGCTCTTTCTTTCTGTCCGCTGGTGTCTACACAAGTGTCCTTTATGCCTCTGCCCCTTTCCCTAAGGAACCTGCTCTTTTAATGTAACTAACGTCTCTGTGTTGTGGAGAAACTCACCTGGGAAACTCGCTGCGTTCTGCTGAAAGGGGAGCTCTGCTGAAACCTTTCCCACGGGCTCCGCTCTCCAAACCCATCAACTCCAAAAACGCCATCACCACTTCTCAGGTCATGACTTGCAGACTTTATACACACACACACACACACACACACACACACACACACACACACACACACACACCACACACGACTTGCAGACTTCACACACACACACACACACACACACACACACACAATTTTGGTAATGAATTCCATTGTTTCTCCCTCATGTTGCTCTTGACTCTGTCATATTTTCTACTGTCCAAGTTCTAGGTATACATGAAATTAATGAGTTAAAAAGAGAAATTCCAAGAAATATTTTCTAACAACAACTATGTAAAATTGCTTATTAGAAAATTACTCTCTGTCAGGGGCTTAAATCAAAGATTCTATTAGCTCACATGCTACCACGGTGTCTGACTGACCCAGTATTTTAGAGTTTCATACCTGGGTCATTTGAAGGGTAATGGTGGGGGTGGGGGCCAAATCAAGTAACAGTAAAACACTATTAGAAATCTTTACTGTCATTTTGGACTCTCTTGAGGGATCCAAAAAAGTGCCTGTTCTTGTGTTTTATCCTTTAAAAACTATGGTTGCACAGTGACAATTCCAATAAGCAATTCCCCCGACTTCTTTCTCTGGAAGCCTTTTCTTTATTCCCACCCTTGATCTTTGTTCTCCCCTTTTTCTGGTAAAACTGCTTTCTTAGCAGGGTCAGCCAAGCTAAACGCCCCCTGATTTACCAGCAGAACACTGGCTCTCATTGTTGGGTCAAAGAGCAGAGAACTGAATTGCAAAATAACGTGATTCAGAGTCCTTCAAAGCAGGGCTAGCTGAAGAAACCGCCTATGAGTATCACTGACTCTCCATTCTGAAGTAAACACAAGCTGAAAAATGATTACATGTGCAAATAATAGGCAAGTAACAGGAGTAAGCCTAAAAGAAATCTGTAATTTCTTCAAGAGTACTTGAACATGCTTTTCCTCCAAATCTCCATCTCCCTAAGACCCTTGAGGCGTTTTTCTCCCTTGGCTAATATGCCGATGTTGGAACTGCAGCCAAGCCCCAAGAGGTTCACTGGAGGAGCCCGGGAAGAAAGGCCCCCAGGAGGGTCGGCAGAGAGCCTCTGACAGTGAACAGCAGGAGCTGGGAGGGATTCGTGGAAATAATTGTTGGGGAGAGCAGAGAGACCTCAATTTCTCCTGTTACTCAGCTCACGGTAGCCTTTTCCGAATTTCATGAGGACGAATATGAAGGCTTGGATGAGCCACGGTAGTGGCGAGGCCCAGAGGCAGCGGGGTGCCCCTCTGAGCTGGGGTCTCCTCTCCAGGTGAAGAGGCTGCTTCACCTGCAGCCCAGAGACCTGGCAACACGGGGGCAGACTTAGCACCTGGCTTTGTGCACAAATCACTGTTTATGTTAATCTTTGTCGTGATTCTAACGATACACTTCTTAACATTATTAATGTTTGTATTATGTAGTGAACATTTACTTAACAGTGAGTCTGTACCAGGTTTCTAGATGCTTTACGTATTACTCATTTCATCCTTACAACAGCACCTTGAGGGAGATAATTATTATCCTCATTTTACAGATGTGGAAGTTGAAGTACGGAGAGGTTGAGTGATTTTCCCAAGTCATGTGGCTAATAAGTGGCAGAGCCAGGAAGTAATAAATGGAGTCTTGGAAATTCTTGTCAGGGTGACTCCTAAGATTGGGTCTAGACAGATAAAGTCTCAGTGCCAATGTGTGTTTCTGTGGTCATCCTCCCTCATTTCCATCAAAGATGGGGAAGGCTCTTTGCTACATGCTAGGACGCTGCAAGTTTGTGAGTCATGAGGACGAAGACAGGAGGCAGTTAAAGAAAACGCCTAGCAGTTTATTTCCTCAGGGTTTATGGAGGGATCCTGAGCTCTTTACACCTTCTCAGGAGGGTCTGCAAGGCAGCTTCTGCTGCTCTCTGGACACTGACACAGGGGTCCTGCCGAAGTGCTTGCAGCCCTGAAGTAGACAGAATAGCAAAGGTGAGTAAGGAAAGCAGAGCCCAAACACTATGAGGCTCCCTACTGGGGGGCAGCCCGATGTGGGGCTCAAGTCCCCATGCTCACATTGTACCCTAAAAAGTAGGAGTTAAGAGTCACAAATTGAGAATCCATCTTAACATTGACATAAAGGAAGAGAAGGCCCCAAGCTTGCAACCAATAGGTTTAGACAACTGTAACCTCATCGTTTGTGGGGCAAGTCTGCCAGAAAAGGCAGGCAGCGGAGGGGCGCTCTATATCCTGCAGAAGTTCCCGTGTCCAGGGAGCTTCAGAGACAACAGTGGGACACTAGGATTCCCAGTGCCGGGGCCACTGTGCGCTCGGAGCAGCGTTACAGTCTCTTCCTCTAAGACTTAACGATACACCGCAGAGACTGGACTCGGTACTCACGGGTGGTCAGCTGTTCTCTGTCTAACAGTGTCATGTACTGACTGGTCAGATTGACAATGATGGCATCTGGAGTCAACAGGAGACAAAGATACTGATTTCATTACAGGGCAGGCGGCCATGAGCATCAGCCCAGGGCAGAATGTCAATGTTCTGGCTAACAGCAGCCAGATCTACTCGCCCCTGGTATCCACTAGCCCCTCCCCCGGGGTGTCTGCAGGGGGCCCTCACACACGTATCTTTGGGAAGCTCACGCCGTGTCCTCCCAGGGGAGCCAGATGTCGTCAGGTGTCTCAAATATGTAAGACTGGGTTCTTATCTTCAAAAAATTTTGCAAAGTAGTTGGGGGGAATCATGCTCGTGATCTGATAGGGAACCTGAGACTGCTTTGAACTCCGTCTTAAATGTGGCTCACCCACACTCGCTCTGATACTTGGAGCAAGTTTCACGGTGTGACTTGGGATTGTGGAATAGAAAGGCCCTCAGAGATTTACTTATTTCTCTCTCATTCCACAGAGCAGACAGAGGGGCTGTGCAGAGAAGGTCACATTACCCAGAGTCACACCGCAGGGCCTAGGTCAGCCTAGGTCTGCCAAAGCTCTCAGCTCCACCAGCACTTAGGAGGTTGACTATGGGTGAAATTAGGGGTGAGGGGGAGGAAAGCATTTAGATGGGGCAGTGGGCTTGGAGAAAAGACTTGGGGAAAAGATGGCGTGGTGACTTGGAAGCAGAGGGCTGTGCGGTGGGAGGAGAGCGAGTGCCCGGAAGGCAGAAGCAGTATAATCTTCACTTACAAAGAGCTCAGGGCCCTTTGAGGGGAGGTGTGTGAGACACAATGAATTCCTTTCGCCCTTTTCTTTGGCCATGGAGCTCACAGCAGTGTCCACACTGGAGCAGCCCCCAGTGAGAGCAAACTATAGATGGAAAACTGCGGACACCCCAGCCTGGCGAACAGCACGTGCCCTCACCTGTGAGTTTGATGGCAGCGCTCCTGATCATCTCCCAGCTGCTGCTGAAGAAGGTGAAGGAATGGGTGTGGAGAATCCACAGGATCTCCTGGTTCCTCTTCGCCTAACGGAGATGTGCATGTCACAGAAGGCCCTGGGAAGCAACCTTCATGAAAGTCAGCGTCCCATAGGTTCCTAAGAAGGGACCTTTAAAGACCAGCGAACATCACACAGGCATTAACTATTCTATCGGAAAACCTCTGATGACTGGTTCAATCTAAATCTAATCAGGAAGGTACTGAGACTTAGAGCACCGATCAGCAGATGCGTTCCAGGAACCTAAGAGAACTGACCGCAGTCAGGAGCAGCGGGAGGGCGGCGAGGGTGATGCAGCCCGCAGCCGAGAGTCATCGCTGTCTTTGCAAGCCAGGTGGCTCTGGCCAGCATCCTCACTGCGCGGTCCGCCCTTCTGGGATCTGCCCCGACTCCTGTCCTGCCTCTTTCTGGAGGTGTCACCGACTGCGCACTCACCAGTTTCAGGCAGAATTGCCTATAGAAATCCCTGGCCCTGGGTAGATCCTGACCATCAAGAGGATGATCTAATACGCCGCTGACTTCTTGCAGGCCCAGAAAGGGGGTGCAGGTGAGCAGGACACCCCGGCATGCCTAAACACACAGACAAAAACGGTTTTCTGTGTCCCCGTCCACAATGCTGGGATCCCCTTCCAGAAAGGAAAAAGCTGACTAGTGTTGAAAAGGAGAAGTCAGGGAGGTGAAGGGCTTTGTAGTCTGTGCTGGCACCTTCCCAGCTGGAGACGCCAGCTGGGAAGATGGCAATGGTGAAGCCGGCACTGGAGGAGCAGAGCTCGGGAGGGGACAGTGGCGGCTTCAGGTCTGGCTTCTACTCCAGCTAGACTAAGCACCGGCACCTCTCAGCCACTAGGAGGGGAGGAGGGCAGCGTCTGGGCCGGACCACTTACGGCGCCAATCTTGGGGTTGGGGTCCCAGAGGTGGAGAAGGAATGAAACCATGCCCTTTTTTATTTCTTCAGCAAAAAAAACTTTCCACCTTCTTCCTGTTAGGGATGCCAGATTCTCAAATAAGAGGATGGCAGTCAGTCTTACATCATCCTGCTCCTGTGGCAACAGATGCATGTTGGGGGTGAGACCTTCCCCTGCCACGCCCTGCAGGCACCCCCTCACCTCTCCTCCCCTGCCCCCTTCAGCAAAGAAAGACTGGAGCCCAAGGGCCAGTGCATTCTTCTCAAGCCCCTACAAGTTCCAAGCACACTCCCTTTTCCCAGCAGCTCTCGACCCCCACTACACAAGGTTAAATAATTGTGGGTCAGCAGCTTAAGAGTTTCCTTAGAGTTGGACACTTGATTTCTGCCCTTGGACAGCTAACAGGGAAACACAATCACAGGAATGATAAACAAGTGAGCAGAAGGCCTGGGGGGTTCCTGCTTGTTTTGGATCTTACACAAATTAGCCCAATTATATCACAGGCCTAAAGTTGTGGGACCTCTATTCTGCATTGGTCAAGGCCTAGGACACTTCTCCAAGATTGAAAATACTTTCTAAAGGGATTACAGGCAGCTTAGAAATTTGGGCCTTGGGTCTCAGAGAGGCTGAACAAACCAGTGCTAGCCCTGCCCCTGCACATGTGAAGCTACGGAGCTTCTCGTGTGTTCGGGATGGCAGGTAGTGGTTTGAAAGGCCAAAGTTCAAGGTGGTAGAGAAAGTTGGCCTTTTATGATCAAAGACATTCGCTGACATGGTTTAAAATTCTAACAAACTCTGATAATTATTCTGGTTTTCTTTTTTTCAGATCTAGAAAAACAGCTCAAAATGCCCATATGAAGGCAGAGGGATACAGGGAAACATCATCCTGGAGAGCAGAGTTTACTTGCTAGTACTCTGCTACTAGTTATTAGTAATAATTGTTATCCTCTTTGTTGATTATGAATGATCAGGGCCAACAAAAAGCATTCCTAAGAATATGAGGGGGGATATGGAGTAGTTAACTTTGATGTCAAAATAAAGTGGTAAGAAGTGGGCACCTGCCCTGGAAAGGAAGTCAACAAAGATCCCCAAAAGTGCTAATGATGACTTGTTAGAGAAAAGCTGGAAAAGCTACACGTGTGCCTGGACTGTGATCTCCTGTAATGGAAAAGGAAGTAGAAACACACTATTATCACTGGATCAACAATGACCCCCAGGAAGCCAAGGTTGGGGGGCTCTGTGTGGGTACCATTAGCCAGATAAAAGATTGTCATCAATTATCTGTGAAATGAAAAGAGAGAATATATTTATTATTTTACAGAAGATACTAAATTGAATGGACACAGATTAAATATTTTTGAGGGCGAGTTGAAAATGAAAAGCAATATTGCTAAGTTTGAGAAGTCATTGGACAAAAGCAGAAAGCTGAGTCGGAGGCCAGGTGTGGGCTGGGAAACTGAGAAATACAAGCCTGGAGAATGAGTGTCTGTGGGTACTCACTGCAGACCGAAATCGAGAGGTCTGTATGGTTAATAAATCACCAAAAGTTAGGGAGAATTAGGGAACGATTAAAACAAAAAACAAAAACCTGAAGTGATTAAGTAGGAAAAGATTGGATTTGAGAGGTAATTTTTCTTCAGATTCCATTCAGTACTTCTCAAGCCTTATTTAGAGATCAACATAGTTTCTGGGTTTAAAAATATTTAAAGAGCTGAAAATTAGGCTTATGGGAGGCAGAAAGCAAGATGGGGAGACCACACATGGATTAGGTGGACTATGGGCGTCTTGGTGGTGAGTGTGGTGTGGTAATAGCACCTGACAGGGGAGACCTATACTTTTAATTCACAACCAGCAAAGTAAACTAATGTTACCACAAGAAAAAAAACAAGTTTCTTGTTGACAAATATAAGTTAGGTTTATGATGAATTACGAAGGAAATGAAGACTTTTCAGCTTGGAGACTGGGAGGTAAACAGAATGCACTAGAGGAGGCAGCTAGCAGTTTTCCATCTCCTCTGGTATCACAACATGAGGAAACAGGTCTAGATCACTAAAAAATAGATTTAAGTTGGATGTGAAATAGGTTTTTACATCGATGAGTGCAGATATACCAAGAATAAATGATAAAACCTAGTTTCCCAGAAGGTGTAACGGAAAATGACCCCCCTCTAGCTAGGATGCCTGACAAATCTCTTGAAATTAGGACGGCGGACTAGATCAAGGATGGACTAACTTGTTCTATGAAAGGCCAGACAGTAAATTATTTAGACTCTGAGGGCCATGCGGTTTCTGTAACAACTAATCAACTCTGCTGAAGAAATGTGAAGCTGTCCAAGACAATATGTGACCAATGACCAGGGCTGTGTTCCAGTAAAACTAAACTTGCAGTAAGAGGCTGTACAGTGGATTTGGCCCATGAACTATAGTTTATACTGACTCCAGGATGAAATGGCCCAGGCAAGCATCTGACTCTCTGACTCTTAGATTTGGGAAAGACAGTGCTGGAGGAGACAGTGTCTCCATGTGGGCCCTAGTCCTGTGTTATGTCATGTCATATATTGCGTTGCTACCGATGCAAACTTTGAGATGAGGATTTAGGCCTAAGCTATTTACTTGGGAGTTGAGCCCTGGAAGCATGATGGGGGAGTGGTAATGCGATAGGGAGGAGAGGAACGTTATGTCAGGGACCGATATGAATGTGCTACCTGTATGGACCACTGGAGTTCAATTCCTCTGAGGGGTGGAAAAGCTGGGGAGTTGTCTATAAATTCTATTTCTCATTGTTTGAGGGTCTTTTTCTGGTCCAGTCTGCTCAGACCAGTCATAATTCTCAGGCCAGAGAGTACCCTCAGGCAAAGAGACTCAGGAAGTCAACAGCCTTGACAGGAATTGTACGGATGACCTCTATACTGGTGACCCCGGGGCAGGCCAAACTCAGCGCCCATTTAATTTGACATTTCCACCACAAGCCCTGCTGAACCTTTGTCTGTTCATTTGTTATGTAGAGGGAAGGTTCCCGAACAGGCTTACTTACATCTTCAAAGAAGGTTCTTGTCTGCAGCACTATTTCTTTGAAGTAGAAGCTCACATCTCGGTCTGTAAGCAGCTCCAGGATCTTTTTCAGAGCCTTCAAGCTTTCACAGACGACTTCTGTGCGGGCCAGGTGATACAGGCCTCTGATGATAGATTCTAATATTATCTGCTTATGCTTCTTTACCTATTTTGAAATAAGGTCTCAATCTCAAAAACTGTGCTATTTATATCTAGAATATGGTAGGATCCCCCAAGCAAGGGGGCTGAAAGTCTGTTAGGGTGTCACGGACTTCAACCCAAGAGTCACCACTCAACAATTTATTTGGATTTTCATTTAATTTCTTTGTAACGAAGAGGTATAGCTTAGGAAGTAATTATCCAAATACTACTTAAATAAGTGATCTCCCACCCCCCCAAAACTTCCTTTTACCTTGTTGGGGGCTCCAGAAGTGATATTACCGAGGCCTCGGATGGCCATTTGCCTCAAAGTGGCATTGGAGTCCCAGGCGCTCTGATCCATCAGGATGAGAATATCTTGTACATTCTCTTGCTTCCAAAGGACTGGTTCTCTGACCAGCTGAAAATGGCACAGTCCTCCCCCTTAGTTAAGGGACTGGCATCCCTACCCCCTGGTGCGAAAGACGTTATAACTAGAATGAATGAGGAGCAGAGGAGTAAGCCCTTGCGTGAGTCACTAAGGCTCATGGAAATGAGGCTCTAAATGTGTCCAGCGCACCAGACAAGGTTACGTGGTGATGGCAACTTGAATACCTAGTGAAGAAGCTGTTTGGCCTAACTAGAAGTGGGCAGGAAAACAGACTGCAGACAGTGTTCCTTTTCTGGGTGGTCTGGGACAGCCTCTATCACAGGACAAAAAGGGACCATTAACATACTTATTGGTTCCTTTTGATTTTGTTCTCAGATTTTTTTCACCTTCCCTTTCTGTACTGGGAGGTTAATCTCTAAAGACCAGAGGGCAGGAAGAAGTTGATGGCGGGTTCTTCCTCTCTCACTCCCTGCTTGGGGATCTCTGGCAGTAGCTGGATCTCTCCACTACCAGGCTCCTCATGAAAGTTGCGATTTCATGGTTCCAGTGACCACTGAACTCCTGGTTCTGAGAGGACGACCCCAAGGGGACCCAACAAGCCTGCTCTGAGGACTGCCTGCTCTTGCCTCCGAGAAGAAAGCGGTGCCGGTGACCCGGTAGTTCTCCGAGGAGGAGGTGAGAGATGGGAGCAGCTGCTCTGTGATGTCCAGGATGACTTTGTGTTGCCACACCGCCATGCTCCTAAAAAATGCAAGGCTCCAGGTGAGGCAATGCAAGAAATTCTACTCTTTCCTTCATCAGGAAAAGAAATCACCTAAAAAGGAAATGTGCCATAAAAGAGTGCCAGGGCATACACCGTAGAAGATTCTATCTAGGTGCCCCATTTAAGTGTCACTTGCCCCAAAGTGTTCACTGTATCACTAGTTTTTGAGGGGATGTTGAGTTTGGAGGCTGATTCTGCCATCTTTTCCCAATCCCCTTGCTCTTTATTCCTTCTTTCTTCTTCACTGTTAAGTCCTTGGTGAGTCAGTTGCTCTCAGTGAAGTTGTCTGCATTGCATTTTTACTCTGTTTTTAGTTTTCTCTTTTGTACCACTTCTCGGCTACCTGCGCCTTACCTGGCCAGTGCGCAGACTCCTATGTGGTGGGTACTGGGACTGCAGAGCAGCGCCCATAAGTTGTCCCCCTCATCAGATTCCTTGGCAAGGCCTTCTTTCACGGCTTGCGCTTGCACGCACTTCAGAGTTACAGTGGAGAGCCTGAAGGAGACAATAAGCCTCAGAGACGTAAGCTAACCCCACGTGGGCTTAACCCCACTCTTCCTGTTCCCCATTATGCTCCCTCACGCCTGGTTAAGAAAAGTTGTGCAAGGAAGAAACAGGCAGTCTCATTTCACACTTTAGTGCTGGGACCAAAGGGGCCATCAAGATGACTGGAGCTGGTAAATAATGCCACAAAATCTTGACAATCTCTTATGAAAAAATGGACCCTCAAGATGGGAAGGGCAAAGTACCGCATTCACCTGACTTGGAGAGAGCACCACAGCGATCAGGACGCATCCGCAGCGGGCAGTGTTGCCGTGGCTGTGCTGCAGCTGCTGCTGCCAAGCGCATGCACTGCGTGGATGCACGCTGGCTCTTCACTGTGCAAACTTACCTGTATTAGCAGAGCTCTGTGTGACCCTAACTGCCATGGTCTACAGTGGGGGCGACGGGGGCTCGGTGGTGGGGGTCCTCTGGGGACTACGCCTGGAAGGGGAAACCCTACACTGTCAAAATACTGGCACGGAAGTAAAACAATGGTGCTTCAATAACAATAAATACAACTAACTTAAATTAAAAATATTATCTCTATATCAAAAACGACTCAAAATATGAGTTTAAAATATAACCAAATAAAAATGTCTTGACAATGGTTACGTGGCACTGGAATGAAAAGTCATGCAAAGGGCAGAGAAACAGAGCCACATGCTGTAGAATAAAAACTGTAATCCTGGAAGAGCTCTTTGGATAAATGCAAAACGAAAACTTGGAAGTATAGGAAACCACTGATTCATGGCTTAATCAGAAATCTTTTTTTCCTCTCTCGATGGTCCATAAAATAATACTGCAATCAGTGTAGTCTTAGATTTGATGAAATACGGTATTTATTTTTAATTTTCTTCTTGCTCTTGTGGCTTTATCACGGAATCCCAGCTTTCCTTGTAAAAGATCTCAATGAAAGTAACCAAAGGAAACAGAGCAGGCCCTCTCGGTGCAAAGACATAGCTGCTTATAGGTTGTGTGACCCTTTTGGGCAATGCCACTGTGTATGGGCTCAGGGGAGAAGGGCGCCAAGGCATAAGGATGGCAGAGCCTGGGCTCTTCCTGGGCACCTGGGGCTCCCTCAGCCCCTCTCCTGGAGTCTGCGCTCAGGGCAGCTCCGCAGCTCTCCCGCTGGCCACATACCTGCAGGGATCTGCCAGCTGCTGCCGTTCTCCCTGCTGTACCACCCGGCGGCGGCGATTCAAGGAAGCGGGCATCTTCTGGCCCAGGGTGCAGCTCACCAGCTTCAGGAGAAGCGTGAACAGCTCCGGGTATAAGCGGACGACAGGGGTGCCTATGGACACCACTTCGTGGATGGCACAGGCCACCTGAGGGGAGGAGGACCTCGACATCAGACAGGTTCATTTTCTCAAGGACATTTTCCCCCGGGCTGGCCCTCAAGTTTGTGCTCTTCATAAGTGACTGCTTTCCAACTTGACCATCATGCTTATGGTTAGCACATACAGAACAGGGTTTTTTCGTCTGGAAGCATCTCGACTCAGATTATGTTTTCCCTCAGAACTGCCATGTTGGATGACTCCAACTCTGGGAGGTATTAGTTAAGTCAAATGAAGTGGAGGGTGGGTCTTTCAAGAAAAGAGGGTTCTTTGGATATCTTGAAGACTAAGTTGGAAATACACATACACTGACTTCCTTTGGGCTGATGAGAAATTTGATTTTAAAAGTGATGAGCCACAGATAGGATTGCTGCCATATTTGTCCAGTCTAAACTGGCACTGATTTAAAATCAAAGTACAAGAGGGGAAAAGGTGGGATTAATGCTGCATCACCAAGTCCCGGGGAGGAGCAGTCATAGAGGGGGCCCACATACGCCATGGGTTGCTCAACTCACTGCAATCGCATCAATCCCCGCTAGGTCATCTTCTAACTGGTTCTCCAGATTGTCTACTAAGGCTCGCAAAAGCTTTTCCCTGGAGGCCGCGTTCTCAGCCAGAGCCCTCCACAATGTCTTTACGTCCCTAGGGTGACAGGACAGGAAGCTGATAAAGCATAACTCCTGGGAATATGAGCTTTTTCATCTGACTCGCTTAAAAACCATATAACAACTAACCAGAATTTCAAGCACAGGTGGACATGTTGACATGTCTGGGGGTACTAAGGATGTATTAGTTAGCTGTCCAGCATTTTGAGTTACTGAGGATTGATAATATTGATTAAGACAGAGATTTCTCATTTAGGTCTATTCTGGGCAACTAGAAAGAGGAAAAATGTTCACTTTTTTTTAAATTACTTATTCTTCCCTCCTATGGTGTATTAAAAAAATCATGTCATTATATATCTTGGGTAAACATCACTTGCGATTCAATACCAATTTTAAAATTATTAACCAGTTGAGATGTTTTTAACCACTATTATCTGTCTTTCAAAGCACAAATTCTTGCAAAATGACTTTCCTGGGAGAAAGGACCAGTTCAGTTAGAATCTACCTGTCAAAGGGCAGAGGCTTCTGTAAGAGGCTGGCAACGACAGCATCCATGTGAAAGCTCGCTACCTGGGTAACGGCGGCCAGCACACACTGGAAACCTTCCTCTCTTTGTCGGAGCACTGGCATGTGATGGTAAATTATGCTCAAGATATCCAATAGCTATAAATAAAAAAGTCAGATGAGACATTAGTAATGATTTTCTCTCTTCAGGAATGGTTTTGTGTGGTCAATGTATTGTGGGTGATGGATTGTAAATAATGTTAAAAAACCAAGAATCTATTCTATATGTGTCTTATCTATGTAGGAGGAATATTGAAGACTTGGGTGTTTATTCTGATTTAGCAAGTATTTTGTGAAAAGCTGCAATTTACTGGGTTTTGTGCTAGGGACTGTGGGGGAACTTACTAAAGATAAAAACAATGTAGTCCTTTTCTCAAAAGGAACAAGTGGCCTAATACCCAGCAGCCTGCACACACATATGGTGAATCGCATGTAAGAGACGCACAGGACTGATGGGAGAAACAATGAAATGGAGGTCACTTTGGTCTGGTTCTTGAAGAACAGACAGTAATTTCAAAAGGCAAGGTGGTAGGGAAAGGTAGGTTTCCTAGAAAGGACACAGGTAAAGACGTAAAATCAAAAAGCCTGAGAATGGGTGGAACACAGAGGACTTCTAGAGCCTGAACTTTTCTGGCTAGAGTAGAACTTTTCTGTAGGTTACTGTAATAGGGATGATATCAGTAAACATTTGTCAAAATACTTGGAATGTTCAAAACTAGGAGTGAACCCTAAGGTAAATTATGGATTTGGGGTGATTATATGATGCACCAATGCAGATTCTTCATTAGAATATATCTGCCGCAGGGGTGGGGAAGGTTGAGGAGGATGTACAGGAGAGGTGCAGAAGATCTATGGGAAGTCTACTTTCTACTCAGTTTTGCCATGAACATATAACTTCTGTAAAAATAAAATCCCAATCAAAAAGAATAACACAAGAGTATGAGCACAAACAAATACGGAAAATTTCTGGAATAAGATTGGTCCAATGTGGAGTACAGAGAGAATGAGGAGGATAAAAGGAAGATAACTTGATAGAAAAGATGATGCGAGATCACCTTTGAAGGTGACCTTTCTGAATTTGGACGTTAACCTGTGGCAGCAGGGAATGATATTACGCATTTGCATCTTTGACATGGAGAAGGTTGTGTCTCTATGCTAATGTAACCTTGCTTCTAGTATTTTCTTTCTGCTTTAGGTGGACATTTTTAGATTAAATTTAGTATTTTCTTTGTGAGTTACAATTTCTTAATCATAAATACCTGCAAACATGATTACCACAGAGTACCATTTCAAAGATGTTTGGAAAGTTCCTTTTGGAAGCCTTTACCCATATGTGAATACCTACCTCTGTGCCGAATACAAAAAAAACGGACATTCCAAATTTATTAATTTTGATTCTTTTCTTCCTTGCTTAGTTCAGTGCCTGTCATACTGTATGTACTCAATAAATGTTTTGAAAAAACTGATTGGAAAGTAATTAGCATAGAGGTCATTTATAATTCTCTCACACAAAAGTCATGCTTTGGAGAATTCCTTAATTTCGGATGACTGACTGGATTCTGGAGACTGTGACTTCTTTCTTCTAGTCCCCTTCAGTCGTCTTCATTGTGTGAATGAATCTTTCCCTCCTTATTACTCTTTGAGTTGATTTTGTTCTGTTTCTAACTTCATGAGAGAGAGGCTAGATCATCTCCATTTGGAGCTCTTAACCAAATTTCCTGAATTTAAATCCCATTCACTTTGTTTCTTTTCATTGGGAGGAAAAAGGAAGGATGGCCTTCCTTACCAGAAAATAAAACCCTAAGGTGTGTGGCAGCACGACAGTGGGATGAGAAACTGTTGACCCGACCATCTCACAGGCGTCTGCCCATCATGCCATCCTCACCAATCTAACAACGTGGTTTTCCATAATCCCACTGCCTGTGGTTCTGAACTGCTCCCTCTGGCCAGAGGACAACACAGGGGAAAGGTTTTATGAGCAAAGACTAGAGAGGTGGAGATAGACCCTCAACATGAATCTGGCTGTGAATCTACAACTTGGGTCTCGGTTGAATCTTCTTGAGGCTGCACCTACTCGTGCCTGTTGCCCATCAGAGGACATGCTGAGAATCAGCAAATGACGTGACATTTCACAAGTGTTAGAATTCTGTTCAGTGTCACACTGGCTGTCGCTTCACCTGCTCTTCCAGAGCTGCTCCGTTCGCCTTCAGGGCAGTGATCAGCCACGTGCCGCAGGCCCTTGCACACGTGGGGCTGAGGCTCTCCAGACCATCCACGGTTTCCTCCAGGAATGTCAGAATCTCTTCACTTGGGATGAGCTTGCTGACCATCTGGAAATGCACCCAGAAAGTCTCACGTCAGCAACTACCCCACTTCCTATCTGGACACCTACAGTAGCTCAATACAACATTTGAGATATTAGCAAGCCCTGGAATTTCCAAACAGCACATAACTGGGGTCATAGATACTATAGACAACACAAAAATAGGACATACGAATGACATTTTAACTCTACGAAAACTTTCCCTGAAGCTGCCTTTTTGTGTTTTCATTTTTACTGAAACCTAAACCTGCCCAGACAATGTCAGCCCCTAACCTAAAGTTACAGTGTGTCCCATAAGGGAGAGATAATGCACAATGTGGATAAGCAACTTGCATGTTGTAAAGTACTGTCACATACATGTCACACATTGTAGAAACATATTTTTCATCTGCCAACCAATACTCAAGACTTGAAAACATAGGAAAATCTGAGCGCATGTACTCAGTGCCATGCTGCACACCAGGCACCTCATTACCCCCACAAAACATGAGTTATGATGAACCCTGTCTTCCATTCTCCCATGTCTCCAGGACATGGTAGCCAACGAAAGGTCAGAAAAATAAAACCTTTGCAATTTTGGTCTCTAAGTACAAGCCCCATTCAGAATGTTTGGTTGAGAGTGTGTGTGAGTGTATGACTGTGTATGTCTGTGTGTTTGTGTATGTGCCAGTGAAAAGGCAGCAGAGGGGTGAGAAGCTGGCAGTCTGAATGAATTTCAGGAGCATCATCTGGGGCTTTGACTAAGCCAGACAGTCATGGCCATGAGTTTGTAGATCTGATACATTCCCTCCGTTTCTCTCCCATGTGCTGATTATTTTCTTATTGTCTTTCCTACTGCAACCTTATTCCAAGTCAGCTCATCTCACATTTGGATTCTTATTGTTTCCTCCAAATTAACCTCAGTAATTTTCCTCTTGCCAGCCTAAATGCTAGTCTCAACCAAAAAGTCAGAAATATAAGTCTGACCTGAGCATGATCCTTACGGAGTCACCACTAAGCCTTAAGGGGTTTTTGTAAATGAAGAAAAGGCTCACTGTTTCCAAGGTAGCTCACTGTCTCTGTAACTATATTGTGATAATGTGTTGATTTTGTTGGACTGTTTATTGCCATCTGTGGAAAATCACCATAATCCATATATAAACATACAATGTCTGCTTTAGGAATGTGCCTGCTTCACAAGGGGAATCCTTGTGTATCTTACAACTGGCACAATTATGTGTAGTGGCCCTGACATTCTGCTGGAAACCCGCTAGCTTGTGATTTCAACTGGAGAAAAATCCAAGGTCCTGAACAAGGACTGGAAGATCCCTCAGTTAGCCTTGAACTACCTCTTGGATCTCATTACTCACCTTTTTCTCTTCCTTAGGGTTTTTGCACTTGTTACTTACTCTCTACCTAGAAAGCTTTTTTTTTCCTGATGTCTCCATGGTTCTCTCTCATACAGTGGCCTTCTCTAATCCCTTATTTGCCATTACTTTTCTCAGTGCTTGCTACCTCATGTGACAATTATTGCTGACTCTGCAGGGATGCAAAGTCACCGAGGGCAGGTCTTTTCTCTTTTTCTATTCTTAGAGTTTAGCTAAAAGTCTGGCATACAGTTAGGTGCACAGGGAGGACATGGTAGGTAAATGAATAAATAATTAAATAAGTGAATGAACTGATCAAACAGTTCCACAGCTTTTAGCAGTAGGTTATGTGCATTTGTTGTTGAAGATGAGACTGAGCACCAAGCAGTGCACATAGTGTGTCTGACTGACTTGGTGCCCTTGTTCCTAACATGCCACCCTACTGTGTCCTTCCTTCTGGAGAGGGTCACTTTGGTCACAAGATTTCCCAGAATCTGAAGTGATCAGTAGCAAGTGCTGAGTGGGAACATGAACCCAAGTAATAAGTGAAAGACAAAGTTCTTTCAGCTGATTTGAATAGCTGTATTGCTGTCTTTCTCCAGAGTGGGGTGAGCACAGCTGGCTCACTTAGAAATCAACTAGAGTCATTTTTACAGCCCTCCGAAGTCCTCCATTTCCATTACCTTTGCTATTTCAGCAGAAATCTTGATGTGGACCTGCACATCATTACATTCCAGCCCTTCCTGCAAATGCTGCAGTCTTTCCATTTCCAGTTGAATGCCTAAAATCAATAAAGGAGACATATATAAAAGTTAAAAGACCCAACAAGGCTTGGCTGACTCTCTTTTTTTTTTTGGGTATTTTTTTTTATTATTGTTATTTATATCTTTTACATTTTGTATTCCCCTTGGGTAGCCCACCACCAATTCACCCGTGATCCATCTCCATGGTCCCTCGTGTTCTTTTCTATTCCATTTTGTGCCCTCATCCGCCATTCCCCCAACCCTCCCACACCCCCACCCCCTCCCACTGAGTGTCTCTCTCCTATTTGGTTTCCCTATAATCCTGTTATAAGTGAAACCATTCGATATTTTTCTTTTTCTTTCTGGCTTATTTCACTGAGTATGATTCCCTCTAATTCCATCCATGTCGCTGCAAATTGCATGTGTTTATCTTCTTTCCATGCTGAATAGTATTCCATTGTGTATATGTACCACATCTTCTTGATCCAATCATCTATTTTTGGATATCTGGGTTGCTTCCATACCTTTGCTATTGTGAATAGTGCCGCAATGAACATACGGGTGCATGTAATGTATCCTTTCAGATTAGTGTTTTTGTGTCCTTTGGGTAAATTCCCAAAAGTGGTATTGCATGGGTCCATGTTGAGCAGTTTGAGGAATCGCCATACAGCTTTCCATAGTGGTTGGACTAGTTCACATTCCCACCAGCAGTGTAGAAGAGTTCCTTTTTCTCCACATCCTTTCCAGCATTTGTTGTTGCCTGTATTTTTAATGTGTGCCATCCTCTCAGGTGTGAGGTGGTATCTCATAGTGATTTTGATTTGCATTTCCTTGATTATAAGTGATGTTGAGCATTTTTTCATGTATCTGTTGGCCATTTGCTTTTCTTCTTTGGAGAAGTGACTTTTGAGCTCTTCTGCCCATTTTTTGACTGGGCTATTGGCTTTGTTTTTGTTGAGTTGTGTGAGTTCCTTGTAAATTTTTGTTATCAGTCCTTTATCGGATGTATTGTGTGCAAAAATCTTTTCCCAGTTGGTAGGGTGTCTGTTAGTTTTGGTTAATGTCTCTTTTGCTGTACAGAAGCTTTTTATTTTGATGTAATCCCATCTGTTTATCTTGTCCTTCACTTCCTTCGCTTTGAGGGATGTGTCTTTAAAGATTTTGCTGAGATGTATGTCGTGTAGAGTTTTGCCTGTATTTTCTTCTATACATTTTATGGTTTCAGGTCTTACATCCAGGTCTTTTATCCATTTTGAGTTGACTTTTGTGCAGGGTGTGAGGTAGTAGTCTAGCTTCATTTTTTTGCATGTGGCTGTCCAGTTTTCCCAGCACCACTTATTGAATAGACTGTTCTTGTTCTACTGCATTTTCTTTGCTCCTTTGTCGAAGATTAGTTGTTCATAGATATGTGGCTTTAATTCTGGGTATTCTATTAGGTTCCATTGGTTTGGCTGACTCTCTTTTGATGTGGTACTCAGTCAGCTGCTGGACACCTTTAACTCAAGGCTGTCTGATGAGATGGTGAGGACACAAGCAAACACATACTGAGTAGCTTCTGTATGTTAGACACCATGCTACATACTCTACCAGTAATAATCTAATTTATTACTCAAAATGCTGTTACTGTCCCTATTTTGCAGATGAGAAAACTGAAGCAGAGAGCTGTAAAGTCATTTGACCATGGTCATACAATGAGTGAAAATAGGAAAGTTGAAATTTGAACTGTGGATTGCCTGACACCAATGCTCCCCCTTGTACTACTCTGCCTTACTGCTGGCTCCACTGGAGATCCATTCTGCAGGGAGCAACACTGTGGAAAATGGAAAAGTAACAAGTATAATAGAAAGTTTACATTTGTGATTGTTGTTATTGATTTACAAATGCAGGAGTTCAATCACAGCCAGGGAGCTAACCCACATGGCACAGCAGACCTCTCCTATCTTACCCGCTGCTTTCCTCAGCAGTGTATTTCAGTAGATCTGCCGTTCTGCTCTGTCTCTGGTGAATCCTCTCTCTCACACACACACCCACCTCTGACCTACACCCCAGCTCTTGTATGCATAAATTAAAAAAAATGTAGACCTAAATGGTAATGATTTTGGTTGTTCTTTAGATGTATCATAAATGTGGAAATTAACACGTGATTAATGGAGCACGCTACCTAGCCCAAAGGAACACCTTGGAGTCAGCAGAACTGTGCTTAAAGTGCAGCTTCATTACTCTCTGTGGTCTAAGTAACTGGCCAGTTTCTTAATGTCAAATCCCTCAAAATTGACTAAGTAGCAACCTACCAAATGGGAGAAATATTTGTAGAATATATAAAGGGCTAATAACCAAAATATATAAAGAAATCTTGCCACTCAATAGTAAAATAAAGGACAGAAACCAATAAAAAATGGATATAGGCTCTGAATAAACAATTTTCCAAAGAAGACATACAAGTGACATGAGAGCAGGCTTGCTGAAAATGCAAACTTGTTCCAGTGAAGTTGGTAAGTTGGGAACAGTTTCAGCATATTCTGAATTCTGCAAAAGTATGTGAGAGCAAAAAAGAGTATACCAGTTGACGTGAGCCATGGATACATATGCAAAATGTGCACACACACACAAGCACACACCCTCCTCGGACATCTGCCAACCACATCAGTTTACTTATGAGCTGCTCCATCCAACTCTGGTATGACAGATACCCTCCTTCCTAATAACTCACATGCTTCACAACGGACACGAAAGTGCGCTCAATATCACTAATCATCAGGGAAGTGCTTATCTAAACCACAGTGCAATGGTGGGAATAAAAATTGGTGCAGCCACTATGGAAAACAGTATGGAGGTGTCTCAAAAATTTTAATATAGCCCTTTCATAGGGTCTAGGAATCTGACTTCTGGGTACTTATCTTAAGAATTAAAAAACTAACTCAAGAAGATGTACGCATTCCCATGTTTATTGCAGCATTATTTAAAATAAGCAAGATGTGAAGCAACTAAGGGTCTACGAATGGATGAATGGATAAGGAAGATGTAGTTATTATATAAAATGCAATATTATCAGTCATAAAAGAGAAATGAAATCTTGCCTTTTGCGCCAACATTGATAAACTTCAAGGAAATGATACTAAGTGGAATCAGTCAGAGAAAGAAAGACAAATACCACATGATCTCAGTTATAGGTAGACTCTAGAAAACAAATTAAGAAAATCCCAAACTCACAGATTCAGAGAAATATTGGTATTTGCCAGAGGCTGGGGCTAGGTAGTGAGTAAAATGGATAAAGGCCATCAAAACATACAAAGTTCCAGTTATAAAATACATGTCATGGTTTGTAAAGCACAGCATGACTATAGTCAATAATATTGTATGGTACATTTGTGACTAAGAGAGATCTTAAAAGTTCTCATCATAAGAAAAAAATTGTAACATTATGTGGTAATTGTAATAAGTCTACTAAATTAGACTTACTATAGTGATCGCTTTACAACATAAACAAATGTTGAATCATTATGCTATACTCCTGGAACTAATATGTTATATGTAAGTTATATCTCAATAACATTTAAAAAAAAAGCCTGAGCAACATCTATGGATATTAAGTGAACATTTAATTAAGTGTCAGTAGTCAACTTGTATCTAATAGGTATTCAATAGTCTTTCTTTGCTTTTCTGATTTGATCAAGAAAAAGAGTTGAAGTGAATGGTGAAGTGCAGGATTTCTTGTAAACAAAGCGTATTTGAGGACTTGAATTTTGCCTGCTTCAGGGAAATAAAGTAAACTGAAGAAAAATACAACAGTACTAGAATTAAAATTCCCTTCTTCCTAGGAGGTCCTGCTTTAGCACATTTCCTTCTCTTTCTGAAATAGTCCCTTTGTTCTAAATAAATTCAGTTGTTTTTCTAGCTTGGTAAAAGCATGTAACTTTCTTGTTTAATATATTTTTTTTTGTCGATTTACAATACTATATAAGTTTTTTGGGGTCCATCTTCACATCTATGTGTGTATAAGCCTCATCTCATCCACTGCCTAGGTTTTACTGTCTTTCCCACTGTCAATTGACACTCTCTTATCCTACCCTCGTCCTGTGTTACTATATTTTTACAGTCTAAAAGTCATTTCTGCTGTTATTTGTTGGTTCATTTGAAAAGCACATAGTCTTAAGAAATTACTTTCCTGCATCCCAAGGGACTTTCAAACCTACTCTGAATCTGGGGGATAGTTCTCCCTTGACTGACTACCACCCCTTCTTTTCCCCCCAACCTAGCCAAGTCCCACCTTTTGACTTTAACATGCTTTCCTTTTCTTTTTTTTTTTTTTTAAGATTTATTTATTTATGCATACAAGAGCTGGGGTGTAGGCCAGAGGTGTGGGGTGGTGAGAGGATTCACCAGAGACAGAACAGGGAGCACAACAGGCAGATTGACTGAAATACACTGCTGAGGGGAGCAGCGGGCGAGACAGGAGAGGTCTGCTGTGCCACGTGGGAAGCTCCCTGGCTGGGAATCTAACTTGTGCTGCAGTGGCTGCTGATAGCTTCATCTGTGGAAACTTAACCCCTTGTGCCACCAGGGAGGCCCAACACGCTTTTTTTATGTTAAACTTAGAATTGTCATATCTCTGTGTCTCCAGCTTCAGAACAGAACTGTCCACCTGGAAGGCACGCAACAAATATTTTCTGAGTTCCTAAAAGAATGAAGAGTGGATGTGGGCACGTGATGGCCCAGTGTCCTTGCGCCCACCTGGTCTCGGCAGAACCGTGCACACAGGCAGAGCTGTCTGTGTGAAACTCCTGATGATTTAACATGCAAAGCAGGCCTCGATTATTGGTTACAGTTAGAGGCTTGGTTTTTAAAATTTGTTACATTTACTGATTTTGACAGTTACTTGCACTTGGAGAGCAGCCAGAGGGCCTGCAGTGCAAGCTGGAAAAACCTCCACAAAGTTATCTAATAGAACTTGGAAAGTCACTGGGCACAATACTAGCGCAGAGTCCTCATGAAATAAACCACGTAATAGAGGAAGCATTGCTAATATTGCTGTTCGGTCTTTAAATCGGGCTCTCTCAAATCACTTAACCTATTGTAATGGATTTTTATGATGTTTTGGGGTTAAGATCTTTAATTTTAAAAATAGCGCCATTGAGAAAAAGTGACTTATTTGAGACCCAAGAGAGACAAATTCTGCAACATAATGAAGGTATTAAAAATGGCTGCACTGGAGGGTGGGGGGCTAGCGAGAGAGACAGAGAGAAAAAAAGAGGAGGAGGGGGAGGGAAAGGAGGGGGAGGAGGAGGAGGAGAGGGACACAGGTGCACAAAGAGAAAAACTGAAAACAAAAGAAAATAGATACCTTCTCTTTGTAGGTTTCTCATCTTTCCCTCACCTTTTATACAGAACAGACCGATAACAGAGCTGGCAGCCGCCTGACGGATGGTGGGAACGGTGTCACAGGTGTGAGGCGCTAGGAGGCCAAGGAGTGAGCCAATTTGGAAGTTCTCTGGTGCCTGCGGGACAAAGGTGATGAGGTGGCTTGAAGATATCCCCAACACTGGTGTTAAATCCATTCTTTCCCCCCTGCAGGTCCTTAGGAAGAAATGGACTTGAACTTTTCCTTTAAAGACAGTGGAAAGGTAAACAAGCATGCAAAGCAACCCAGCGGCTTTAGTCTAGTGTGCTTGTGGCACTAGAGTCAGGAGAGCTCTCATGAGGTTCTCTGGAAAGCACTTCATGCCGGGATGGGAGGCCCAGGGGTTTTAGATTCCAGAGGCCTGAGAGAGAGAGAGAGGTGACTGTTGTTAGCAAGCAATGAAGCCTGTTCCTTCTAGGGCATTACTGACCTCAGTATCATTTGTCAGCACTTTTGCGGTGATCTGGAAGGCTCTTTCCCTTTCCCAATCTTTTTGTGAAACAAGCCACATTCGGAGAAGCTGTTGGTCAGAGAATAAATGTCTTTTCTTCAGTATTCGTCACACTCACTCACTCTCGTCCTCTCATTCTCACTCTCACTCTGCCTCATCCGCAGCAGAGCGCCCACCTCCCCACAGCGTGGTGGGCAGGTCGGACGGGACATGTCCTCGTGAGGAAGATGAGGTGGAGTTTGGAGGGCGGCAATGGGCCACAGGCAGGGCATGGGGGATCAGTGTGCGTGGTGCCCTACTCACATTAAACATTTCTTGGCAGTCTTCTCCTTTCACATTGTCCCACATCATGGACCTCAGCAGCTTCCCGAGGGCATCCATGGACCGGTCATAGAGAAACTTAAACGAGACGGGAGGGTGAGCGTCAGGCTGAGGGGAGAGTCCAGAGTGTCCCCGCGGCCCCTCATTCTGCTCCGTTCTCACCCCCACATACATGAATGTGCTCCTTGTCCTTGTCTGTCTGGCCTTCATTTTTGAGTTTTTCCAGAGGTGGAAGGGGAAGCAGCCTCCGGATATTTTCTTCAAGAATATTAAGACGGTCAATTAGTGAGAGCTGAGGATTCAGTTTGCTGAAATGAGAACCATGAGGAGGAATGAGTATTATGGTGACAGTGAACACAGCCCGGTGGAGATCCTAACGACTACCGATCACATCTGAGCGTCAGATACATCATCTGACACGTTGGAGATGTTGAGAGAGGTGGTGACAGGACCGGGGAGAGCTTGTGGACCCAGAGTCAGGCTGGACTGGTACGCATAGTCAGCATGTCTCAGTGTCAACCTTATTCGGGTAATGAAAAAATCACTTGCTTTGCATTACTTAACACTTTATTACATGATCTGTGATAACATTAACCCATTTGTGTGTGTGTGTGTGTGTGTGTGAGAGAGAGAGAGAGAGAGAGAGAGAGAGAGAGAGACAGAGAGAGAGAGAGACAGAGAGACAGAGAGACAGAGAGAGACAGAGAGAGATTGATTCTAAGTTTGGAGCAATGAGTATTATCAATCTCGTATGTTCACTCACGTCACATGTAGTGCCTCACGTACTAAAGGTTCTTATGAATGTACAAGTGAATAAATACAAGTTCCTTAACTCTGGAACGCAAACTACCACTATTTGAAATAACCCACTGAAGAGCTGTGTTCATTCTGGGGAGGCTGCTCTGGGTCTGCACGCATCAATACATCACTTGATCAAAAGAGGAGACAGGGAAGGACAGTCTTTTTCAATGAGAGCAACAGAAAAGTCTCTACCTGAGGTATCGGATGGCGATTAGAGCTTTCCACCGAACAGGGCTAGCTAAGGAATCCAGGGGCTCATCCCTGATGAAGTCCTATAACACAGAGAGGAGATGAAATATTTCAGAAAGGACCAGGGGACTCTCCAGGGGCAGCTGCAACCTCCTTGGGCTGTTAGGTGCCCTCAGTCACAAGTACAGCAGAGATCTATTGCTTGGGATAGGTAAGTTTTACCCACTTGTGAAAAAGACAGTTCTGTACTTTTGGTTATGGACTTAACTGTGGACAGTGAGAACAGGGCTACCTACTCAGTAGACATTGGACAAAGACTAATTATCTGTAAATTCATGGCATAAGAGTTATTTTCCCTGTGCCCTCAACTCATCCCCAGTATAATCCATTTTTTTAATCCCTTGGGGTTCTTCAGTCCTCCCCCATCAATGCTCTGCTGTATCCACAATCAAAGTTTTGACATTTTTGCCTAGTTTTTCATGCTTTGTAGATGTTATCTTCTCTGCCTGAAATATTCTGTATCATTTCTTTGTAAAACTTATCATTTAAGATCCAATTTCTATACCATTTTCCACTGAGGCTGTACCAAATTGCATTCCTACCAATGGTGGATGAGTGTTCCTTTTTCTCCACATCCTCACCTTTGGAAATTCCATATAATCCAGCAATATCACTGCTATGTATTTACCCAAAGAATATGAAGACACTAATCTTAAAAGATCTATATATTCCTATATAGAAACACTATGCACAATTGCTGAGTCACGGAACCAACCTAAGTGCTCAACAACAGAACTGGATAAGAAATTGTGGAATATAGGTTCAATGGAATGATACTCAGTTATTACGAAGGGAATCTCTGGGACAAAATGGATGGACCCTGAGGTGACTATGTTAAGTGAAGTAAGTAAAAAAGTGAAAGATAGGTTTTGGATAGTTTTGCTCATCTGTGGACTATAAATAACCCAAAACATATACTAGCAAAAAAACAGGCAGGCCTTGCCCGCATCCTCTCTGCACACTCACCAGCATATAACCAAGCAGCACCTCCTTGTAAGAAAATTTGAACCTCTGATCTTCGAAATCTTGGACAGCAATGCCAATTTCAGTGATGCTTCTTGTGAAACTCATTTGCAGATCCATGTCCTACAGCAAAATGATTCAAGGTACAAGCCAAAGCCTGAGGCACTGAATGTGGTCCTATAAAAGTTTGCCTGGGGTTGAAATATATAGCCAGACTGGAGAAGGAACCTTTGCTCCTTCTGCCATCTCTACCTCAGTCTGGTTTCTAAGTTGCAGGGAAGTTGAGAAACAAAGGTCAATTTCCACTCCCTTCCTACTACCCCCAGTGATGTTTCGCAAGAGTAATGGCTTTCAAACTCTCTTGACCATAAACCACAGTAGGAAACAGTTTACAATTCTACCCAGTAAGTATATGCATGCAATATATACAATCTGTAACTGAAATAAAATTTTTATGCTATTTTGATGTACTCTTCTAGCTCTCTTTCATTTCATTACAGAGAAGCTTGCTGGTTGTGAGCTATTAGATATGTTAAATTGATTTCATGGTCTACCAGTGGGTCACAGCCCAGAGCTCTGAAAACATTGTTCTAGTTTACAGTGCAACTTCCAAACCACATGGAACCCAATATGGCTCCTTGCTCTAGCCTAGGTTAGGCTCAGGGATCCTGTCTTCAGAATTGGGTTAACTTGTTATACACTGGGATCCCTCCCTTTAGAATCAAGTCAGGAGGACATCTGTATTACTATACTACCAGGGAGCATGATATGTCAAATATATACGTATATAAGTATATCTCATACCTTGTTCACCACAGACATGCCCAGAACCTGAAAGAGCAAAGGCAAAAGCAGACACTAAAGTAGCAGTTAGAGACCTCCCTCACCCCAACAAGAAGACCCATCAATCTGAAGGAGAGCCATAAAGCAGGACCTCAGTTCCTGCCAACAGGGAGGGCCTGTTCTCATCCGCTACTATTTTTAAAGAGAGACTTGCACTTGGGGAGATTCTTTCCCCCCTCACTTGGGTGAGTCTTAACTAAGCCACAGAAGGCAGCAAAAGATTTGTTAAATTAAGTCTTTGGGTTTTCGGGCTCCACATTAAGTTTAAAGAGGCTCTACCAGACTTTGGCAAGGAAAAAGAGAGAAGGTTCTAGGGGGAAAGAAGAGTGAAAAGTTATAAAAGCAAAGTTTATAGGGCAGCTGACTTTGGAGCTGAGCTTAGAGTCAGTTCTGCTATAACACTTCTGTTGAAAATGCAAATTTGTTGCAGTGAAGTTGGTAAGTGAGGGGATACTCTTAACATATTTTGAATTCTGCCACAGTATGTGAGAGCAAAAACCAAGTACATCAGTTGAACTGAACTATGTAGAAATATTCAAAATAAATGCATGTGTGCGCGCGCGCGCACACACACACACACACACACACACACACACACCCCTCAACTGCCAACTGCTTCAATTTACCCTGTGTTAAGAGCTGCTCCATCCACCTCTGTTATTATAGATACTTCTTTCCTACCACCATCTCATAGTAACTCACAACTTTCACAACTGACTTTGGAGATTTTTCAAGGTAAGTGTCATATATTTTTGGTGGTATTTATGTATTGCTTAAGTAGTTTTTAGATTCTGTTTTTTAAAAATTAGATTGCTATTTTTTAGCAGGAAAATGATTGATTTTTTGAATGCTGTGCTCCAACCCCATCTCTCCTGTAATTCCCGTGATTTTTTTTATATTATCTTGTGTGTCTGATGCATTATAGCAGAGCTGAAAGCACCTTGAAAGTGTAGTCATCTTTATCTAAAATATCTTTATTCCATTTCTCTTTTATTTTTATCATAACTCTTGATAGACTAAAAATTAATGTAACATAAAATGTGTTTTTGCTTCTCATCAAATTTTGGGCACATCAATCATACAGCATGGGGCAGATTGAGTAGATAGAGCAGATTATTTCATTAAACATTGTATATGATTAGGGGAACAGTTTCACACCTCTTCAGATGTATGTCACCACCCCACCCCCACTGCCAAAGCACCCACAGTTTTTTACCCTTTTTCACAGTTTGCCAAAGCACCCACAGTTTTTCACTCTTTTTCCCACCCTCACTCTCCCTCCTCTTCTAGTAGTTTCAGCAGAATCACTCGAGGAGTATGGTAAAAATACAGAGTTGGTGATCTCTCCCTGAACACTGATTCATTGGGAATTTCTATTTTTAACAGACTTCCCAGGCAGTTCTCATGCATCCAAGGTTGGAGGATCTCACTGCTCTAGATCCTTCTACTAGTTCGTACTTGTATCAACGGTCATGAGCTCTCTGATGATTCCATTTTTATCACGTACACACATGGATAAATGTCAAGAACACAAATCCACCAGACAGGTGGATTGTGGTGAGCACAGTGGAGGCGATAAAGGCTCATAAAGCACAAGCCCAAGCATCAGGGTGCTGACAATGAAGCTGCCCAAACCTGGCTGTGGCCAAGAACCATTTATAAACTTTTAAAAAACACAAATGTCAGATTCTACTAATTCAACATCTCTGCAAAATGACTCAAGAAAGTGATACTTTAAAATTCACCTCTAGGTATTCCTGAGGTGGTTAACCTGATCTTAGAGAAAACGGAAAGCACTTTACTACAAATGGAAAGAGTGTTTCTTTCCATGGGGGTAGGGGGGAGGTCAGAAATAATGGCACGAATTCCAACTCAGCTTGGTGGCTCCAAGGAAGGAGCATTCTTGGTTGCACCAAGGACAGCTGGGTGGACTGGGATGAATGTGGAAGGGAAAAAATATCAATCATACAGCATGGGGCAGAATGAGTAGATAGAGCAGATTATTTAATTGAAAATATGTACAAGGCATTTATTATTTTTAAGGCATTGTTATAAGTGGTTTTTCAACATTACTACATAAAAGGTTAAATAACTACATTAGCAACACTTCAGAGACGATTACAGGGAACTAATGAGACAGCTACCCTAAGGTGGCACAGGAATAACTGTTTGAAGTTCAAATGATGGACTACATGGGTATACTTGATCTAGGAAGGCATCACAGGTATGGTAGGCTAAAAATGATCTAAGACTTCAGGAAAGAAACAAATTACCTGACTCTGTTTTGAAATAATTTCTTCTAATATTTTTCTTCTAATATTTCTTCTATTCCCCTATGTCCTTATCTTCCATATACAACAGCTGCTACCTTTCCTTTGACTTGATTCTTTGGAGCTTGAAATTACCAAGAACTGAGCACCTTCCAGGCTGGGGTTCCCAGTAGCCCTGTGTGGGGTCTATTACCTGAGAGCACTGGCCATAAAGAAACAAGACTTGGGACACGATGTCCTGGTCCAGCCTGGAAAGGAGCTGACTCTTGGGAGCGTGCAGGGCCACGGCTCCATAGATCACCATGACATCAGTCTTGGTCAGGCTCTTTTTCCCAGAAAAAATACCCTAAACCAGAAAAGAGACATGAAAAATATGATCAAAGTACTAGAAGTACATAGTCTTGCATGTTTTTTCCCCCTAATATTATGGTCCACTACAGGGGCTAAGAAATGTGACTGGGAGGATTAAAATTAGCCAAAAACCAGTATTTTGCTTATCAAATTTAAACACCCAGAATGATGTTGTGTACCTATCAGACCTCAATAGAAGTACCTATGAGAAGACTTGTGTTAATTTTCACTTATCAAGTCCCTCTCCTGAAGGGGAAGCAGAATGCCTACAGTAAAATCTAGCCACAAAGCCTGGGTAGCTGGTAGAGGGACAAACCTAGACCTGCACTTGGAGCACTTTAGGGCCTTCCAGATCCAGGTCACGTCCGCATTAGGTACGGACTTGTTATCTAGCTCTCCAGACAGGAGTAAGTACAACCAGGAAAAAGAATGTTGGTTGAAGGAATTGAAGTTCAAATGAGGGAGATTACGTGGGTATATACGCAATGACCAAAGATCTTGGCAGAGGAGATTATTTTTACCTTACATCGAT
Source organism: Scalopus aquaticus (assembly GCA_004024925.1). NCBI lineage: Eukaryota > Metazoa > Chordata > Mammalia > Eulipotyphla > Talpidae > Scalopus > Scalopus aquaticus. The sequence goes on from PVIJ01003510.1 coordinate 28,697, forward strand.
TCATGAAAAACTTTTCCCGGTCTTGGAATGTTTTAAGAACTTTTAAAACGGTATCCAAATGGTTCTCAGCACAGCATCCTAAGATAGATGTTATTCCCTAAATCAAAAAAGATAGGAGATCTTGAGTTTAACCAGTCACTTATTCTACAAATATTTATTGAGCACCTATTCTGTGACAGATCTTCTTCTAGGTGCTGGGAATAGAGTAATGGACAGAATGCACCAAACTTCCTGTCTTTGTGGAGTGTACAACCAAGGAAGTGCCAGTCAATGAATACAAATTCGGTACATATGTAAACATGCAGTTTTGGAGATGATGATAAGTGTGGTGGATTTAAGAAAAGCAAGCAAAAAAAAAAAAAAAGCTACTGCAAATTGGGTAAGTTTTCAAATTAAATGGAGAGACCACAGAAGGCCTCATGAACAGTGGTGCGTTGAACACAGCACTGAAGTAAGTGAGGAGTGAACCATTGGACTATCTGGGCAGAAGAGTTCCAAACAGAGAGAAAGTAAATGCAAATACCCCAAAGCTCCTCTAGGAGGGCCAAGTGAACAATTGAAGGGGAGTCAAGGTGAGGTCAGACAGGAGGTGTGGTTGGGTCAGATAGGGCTTTTAACATATGCTCAAGATTTTGGATTTTATATTGGTGGGAAGCAAATAGAGGTGTTTTTTTAAAAATTAATGACATACTATTTTACACCTATGTTTGCTTCTTCACAATATAGGGGCTTTTCCCCTCAGGTGTGGTTGCCATATCTTTCCCACCACCAAAGCACCTCTAGTCTGTCAGTGGAGGTTTTTTTGATCTTGAGTTGAATGAGATAAAACTTTTTATATCTTAGCTGGTTAGATTTTTGAAAGCTGGTGGCATATTCCATACACTATGAGTTCTTTGTCAGATGTATGGTGTGCAAATAAGTTTCTCACATTCAGTAGGGTGTCTTTTTGTGTCATTAACAGTTTCTTTCAATCTCTGTAAAGTCTTTTTAGTTTGGTATAGTTCCATTTGTTTATATTCACTTTTGTTTCCTTGCTATTGAAGACAAATCCACGAAGACATCGTTGAACCCAATACCATGGAGTGTTTTGTCTGTTTTTTTTTTCAGTGTATTTAACTGGTTTTAGGTCTACACACATATCTTTAATCCATTTTGAGTTAATTTTTTTGTGTAAGGTTTGAGATGGCAGTCTAATTTCATTCTTTCGCACGTGGCTGTCCAGTTTTCCCAACACCATTTCCCGAAGAGACTCTCCTTTCTCTACTGCATAACTCTTGGCTCCTTTGTCATAGACTAACTGTCCATATAAATGTAGGTTTATTTATAAACTTTCATTCCATTGATCTGTGTCTATTTTTATTCCAGTACCATACTTTTTTGAATACTATAGTTTTATTGTATAGTTCAGTCTAAGAGCATACTGACTGAATTTTTCTTTTTTGTCAGGATTGATTTGGCTTTGGGGGACTTTTGTGGTTTTATACAAGAATCAATAATATTTGGCTTTTATTTTCCTTGAAGAATACTATAGAAATTTTGACAGGGATTGCATTAAATATACTACTTTGAATAAGTGATCATTTTAACAATATTAATTCTTCCAATAAATAAGCACAAATTACCTTTCCATTTTTTGGTGTCTTTTCTTTCTTTTAACAATGTCTTGTAGTGTTCATTGGTCATATCTTTCACCTCCTTTGATAAGTTTATTGCTAGATACTTAGCTTTTTTGGTGCAATTGTAAATGAGATTACTTCTTTGATTTATTCCTCTTCTAATGTATTGTTGGTATAAAAATACAGCAGATTTTCATATGCTGATTTTGTAGCTGCCACTTTACTGTACTGACATTTAAGTGGAATTTTAGGGTTTTCTCTATCATGCCATCTGCAAATAGTGATAATTTTGCTTCTTATTTTCCAATTGGAATTCCATTTATTTGTTTTTTCCCTCCTAATTGATCTAAGATTGGAAGATTTCTTTAAAGGCTTGTAGCCTGATATCTCTGTGCTCTCTGGCCATGGCCCCATATTTGAAAAACTCTGTGTTTATTATACTCTCTGAAGCCTCATACAACACTCTACATTTCTCCTCTCTCAGCCTATATCCCTAACTCCTTGTTTCCTTTCTCAACTTTTCCAGTCCATGCTCTATGTCCTATTGTCTGTCATTTAAGTCAGGCAAAACCCAAGTTCTGCATAAATCTAACTCTCCCATTTACCTATCACCTCTCCCTATACGTGCAGTGCTGGATCCTGCTGGACAAAAAGTGATAGTGGCAACAGAACATGAATTCACCCCTCAACTGGGCCCTCATTTCTGTACAGATGTCCTATTGGGTTCTCTTAGTTCTTTCTCTGTTTTCAGTTCCTTAGCGTTGCAATCTCAATTTCCTTTTATTCTGAAAGTGTTCAGTAAGCACCCTGCTTGAAAAAGAGCTTTGAGAAGCTTGTTTTGCTTTAGAGGCATCTGAGGGATATAGATAGTATATTGTGGAGTTAAGTTTTGAATCCAGCTTGGCTGATGCCAGAATCAAGAGGCAATATGGGAGTGACAGAGCCTTATTTGGGAGGTAGAAAAATCAATAGGCTCAGTGTTATCAAAAGTTATGTGCTAACACCTTATCAATCTTGAAATCATTTACTGATTTGAGAGTGTGTAACACACTCAAGAAATTAAAGCAAAAAAGGAATTTGAGTTCAAATGGATGTCACAAATTTTGATCTTGAAAATTTGTGAAAGCTTCTGACTTTGGATGAAAGCCATTTTGTATGCTAACAAATATAATAAACTCACTTTGTTTCCTAATCTGTAGCAGAATTAAAAAGGCAACTAAACTAAGATGGGAAAGTGGTGCTAGCAATAACTTACTGCTAAGAGTAGTTAGTAGTAACTGAATATCTGACAAGGAAGAAAAGAGATGGTAGCAATATAAAAGCAGTTCCAAAAATTCAGTAAGTTTAGTGATTGTTGGCCATATAATATGGAAGGAAAATACCTAAACATCTCAGAATTTCTGAGGCACATATACAACACAACACACTCTAATAGTTGATTTTTATAAGAAAGGGTCTTCATTATCCTGGAAGTTTTTAATTTTAAGCACATCCTCTCCATACCCCATATTAATATATGTTCTCCAGTCAAGGCAAGAGTCGGGAATAGAAAAAAAGCACCAAAGCTTCTGTTGGGCTCTCCTGAATGTATGCACCTAGATAATTCTGGGCAAGCAAGACATTATCATAAGACATGTCAGAGGCTTTCTGGATGGAGTTAGTTATCATTGTCCTAAGAAGAACTTGGGAGAGAGGGTTCCAACCTGTCGTTGATCCCCCAGTTGGCTGGGCGCCACCAGAAACTCCTTAATTTGTGAGCTTACAAAGTTTGTATCTTGGCAGGATGCCAATGTGGTTCCCAAGGCTTTCCAGAGGAATTTCTGTAAAATGAAAGACGAGCAACAGAATAGTAAAGGCTGGAAAGCACAACTCTGATGAAAAGTGGAAAGAGTTAAAACAATCATTTGAAGGAAAGAAACTGGGGTGACTTAATGGCTGCTTAATAACAACTTACCTTAAATATTAACTCTTTTTGAAAATGTTCTCTTCCCTCCCAGTCTGTCCTCTGCTTGAGCTAGTCTTTCACCTGCCATTAACACCTATCACTTCCTATTATAATTTTTTCTTTGAAATTTATTTTTTATTTATATCCTTTACAATATTTTGTACCCTATTATACTTTTTAACTATTTGTCTCTATCCTCAGGATTTCAGTTCTTGGTCATAGAGTGTCTTATTGGTCATTTCCAGTATATTAGTCTCTGGTAGCTAATAACGATTTATCAATGCTTATTGAATAAACATGTTCAATAAAAATAGACTTACTTTGAAAACGATGTCATCAGGTATTATCAACCTCCAAAAATATTAACTTAGTTTACAGTGTAGATTTAACCTAAAATAGTCTTGAAAATAATACTTTGTATTCTGCACTATTATCTCTCTCTGTCCAGAAGTACTGTCAGAATGATGTGAAGGGTGAAAAAGAAAAGACACATAGGAACATTTACATACACATTGTGTCTTTGGTAAGGAACTCTGTGAATTTGGGGGGGCAAGCTCCCAACAGAGGGACATTGGTGAGAGAGCAGGTCTGGAATCATTCTGTTGCTGTCACATCCCTTGGAGGTGGTAAGAATGTTGGACTAAACATGCTAGCCCTAATCATGCTAGCCCTCTGCAGTGTCAGGTTGGAGAAAAGGCAAGCGGGCCCCATAGGGCTTCCCATTTCTTTCATTAGAACCTTGTAAGATTTAGAACTCTGTCTGGAGGCGTGGGGCAGTTCAACATGGACTAGAGTGTTTTAACCCACCGCATACGGCTGGGTGTAACCATGCATGTAGTTATGCAAATGTGCACAAAGAGATCACCATATATACATTCTCGTGGAGGTGAGATACAAGAGAGAAATTCGCAGTGGTAGGCACTTGTCATATAACCAGAAAAGCTAGTTTATAAAGCCTTGATTTATCTTCTAAGATTCAAATCACAACTACTTAAAACCAGATTGGCATCTCTTAATTTAGAATGTCCATCTTGTCACATATAGGAGAGGAAAGTGACAAGTTGGAGGCCCACTTTTAAGGCTCTGCAGGACTCTAAGGACCTAGCTATTGAGTGGTCATTATTGATTAGAAGGAATCTATCACATAGGGGAAAGGAAAGACTAGTAGAAATCGATGGAGTTAAAGCAGTACATTCAGGAGAAATCTGGTGAGAGCAGCCAGTAGAGGCAACTAACAGTGTGAGAATAGCTTTTATCAGAATGAGAATATAACAAGGAAGCCCCACTCCACCCTTGGTTGTCTAGGTAAAGAGTCCCCATGATAGCGGAATCACAATGAGGAAAACTGTACAATACAGAAGACAATATTAATTAGGGAACAAATTGCTAGAGTTTATTCAACTCCCCCTTGGGGAAAGGACAGGAAGAATCTGGAAAAGTCCTGTGTTACAAAAAAAAAAAATTGATGTCATGAAGGAAAAAATATGACTTATATGCAAAGGGCCTCAGTGCCTCCCAATATTGCTGACTTGTTTCTTCTGTGCTGAATTGGTCATATTCAGTATGTGGGGCATTCCTACCTTGGAACTTGGTGAGAGAAGCCAAAACCAGGAACTCAGAAATGGGAAAAAAGAGAGTAGATTGCAAAATCAGCCACGGATTTTCTAATCCACCTCTGTCTCTGCCTCCTGGCTACGGGACTTTGCAGCTCCTTCCATTAAGAGTCTATTTCTCCATTCCTTGCATTTAGGTTGTCTGAATTGCTTTGGCTATTATGCCTATTCTGACCCTAGACCTCAAGAGACTTTGTATATTTCATTGCCACCAACATGAGAGCAAGCCTGGGTTAGATTTCTGGAACATGGAGATCAGAAGGAACAAAATCTAAAAGCTCTGTTAAGCTCATCCCAGACCAGCCCATTCCTGTCTACCCCAGGAAACAATTTGAGACCAGAAGCCTGTCCAGTCAAGCAAGCCCAAACTGTCCAATTGCCGTAGATAGTTTTCTATAGTCAGTCTCACAAGACTGGCCCAATGAAAACCAAGATACAGGCTGATATTAAACCAGTGTATGGCACGGGACTGCTCTTTGCTTTCTAGTATCCTTTTTTCTTTTTAGAACAGAACTGCTGAATATTACTCAAGCCTTATCGATTTTGAAGGCATTGTGCTTCTCAGTTCTCCTTGCAGACAGGAAGAGCCCTATGAGCAACTTTTGATAAAATGTCAGATGAAGACAAAGTAGTATTTTTCTAATAATTCCTCCCTCTTTTTGGTTACAGTAAAAAAGCTGAAATGAGAACAGCCATTCTAGGTCACAAAGTAAAAGCAAAGGTCTCTTAGCTGATAAACCCACCTTCTCAACAGAGGAATCACTGTAACTGCCCATTTGCTGAGTGAAATCCCGACTCAGTTGAATGGTCCAAGCTACGTCACTGATCTTCCACAAAGATTCTTTGAGCAACTGTACAGGAAAGTGGAAGTCAAATATAAATATAACTGTTTAATGGGCTTTCTTGGTACTTTTTGTTACCTTATGTTTTAAAACTGTAAAAATTATTAAATGAGATTATTTCCTTCCTCATGAAAAACTGGTTATTTTGGAATTTTCCTTTTAGTTTATTTTAAAAGCAATATTCTGTCATGTCCTGGATTTCACTAAGGTAAAACACACAGGACATGAAAGCAGCTCTGTGGAAGTGCTGTCCCTTTTCCTCTTATAAGCTGCTGAAATATTTTCAATAGAACCTAATCCAATCTGAAACAAGCTGAAATTAAAATTTTTCAAGCTTTGAATAGATTTGGGAAAACTTCATTTGTCAATGTTAGGTTGTTTTAGTACGTGCAAAAAAAAAAAAAAAAGGGACTCGTTTGGCTTAAAAAAAATGTCTTGAAAAGCCAATTAGGTTTACAGGTATATTCTGCTAATGTCAATTCTAATAGCCGAATATTCCAGGGTTCACCAACCGTCTTTGAGCAGGGTCATATAAATCATGTGAGCCATGTCCGTCTCCACTGTACTTTACGTAAAAAGGTGTTTTTATCTTTTTGGAGGACAAAATTCATCACAACTTCTATATCTATTATATTCTCCACTTCATGCAAGGAAAGAATACTTAATGTCAAACTCAAAGCATTTTTATGCATCTTCGTAATAGAAACTGATCAGCTGGTCATTTGAAGTGACAAAATTAAACAGGCTTGGAGGTGGAAGGAAAGAGAGTGCATGCAGACAGCTTTAAAAGAAGACAGGAAGTATACTCAAGATTGGAAAAGACTGTTCTCTTAGCTTCCCTTTAAAGAAAAATATCTGTCTTCCTAGTAAGAAGTTACTTTAAAATGGTAGCATGGGAAAATAGAGATTTTTTTGGGGGAGGGAGGGAGATGGAGATAAAATCTTAAATACAGGAGAAGTAGATTCTACTGTACATCTGAAGAGGTGTGAACCTGTATCTCTAAATCATATGCCATATTGTAAACCAGAATTACCAAATAAATAAATAAATAAATAAATAAATAGTAGAAAGACACAGTGAAAAGTAAGTGAAATCTTCAAAACTCTTAAATTCTTAACCAAATTGAAGACTAAAGATTACACTGGTCAACACATTTTTACAAAAGTAATGTTACTGAAATAAAGTTAGTCATTTCCTATCAATTTGTATGTGCTCAACACAAATATGACAGTCAAATTCTAATTTTGGCTCTAGTTTTTTTTGTAGTCTGCAATAAATTGATGTTTACATCACGAAATGCATTCCAACAGTACTAGGCCTACAGTTAATACCTGTAAAAAATCAAGTCATAGACTACTTCTTAGATTTCTTCGCTTGTCTCTTGTACAGCTGCTCAGGAATAGAATAGAGGGAAGACAGTTTCCATTGTGCAAAAGCACAGCCTTTTAAGACTCAGTTTCCAAGAGTCTAGAAATAGTCTCCATTCTTCTGGGTCATGAGTGATGTCTAAGGCATTTATGAGGCCCTCAATATCGGAACAGAATACCAGAGTACTTTCCTTTCTGAAGTAAGGCTCCAACTGCTGGTGGTGCTTTCGATAGAAAGTAATTGTGACATCTTCTTCTAGAAAATGCCATTGTTGGAGTCTTGATCCTAGCAACTCTGCCTTGCTCTTGGATAAGTCCAAATCACGAACCAGGTCATTTAGTTCTTCCTGTGTTAGTCTGTGTGGGGTTGATGATGCACCACAGAGAAAATCTGGATCACTGCATGCTGATGGAACAGGAGAAGAACAGGTCGGCTCACCCTTGTCCTCATCAGATGAATCAAGAGAATATTCTGCTGGAGGTTCTGGAATAGGAAGTCCCTCACCATATGGAACTGGTCTCAATGCAGATGGAATGTTTGGGTAGACTATTCTTGACTTCTTTTGCTTCGTTATTCCTCTGGAAAGAGGAGGAACCAAGCAGAAGTAACAGTCTTTTACGTGGCTGCTTGGCTCTCTCCACACCATGGGGACTGCAAACAGCATTGATGGTCTTTTGCCATTTCACCACTGTGAAAGCTGTGTTGTTACATGTAGCACAGCATATATGTGGGGCCCAAGGTTTGTCTTGGTCACCAACCTTGCATACGAAGTAAAGATGATAAGCTTTCTTCACTTGAGAAGTGATATTTTTTTTCTGGTTGGCAAATGTCACTTCCTCTCAAATAGAGCAGAAATTGTCCACGCTATTAATGCATTTTCGAGGCATTACTGTTCTGTATTGTGCCTAAATGGATAAAATGATAACAGTTCTATGGAACAGTAGCTTCAACTGTCTTGCACAAAGTCTGAAATATTTTCAATGTTCAGCCTTTCGGACAGGGCTTTCTATAGTGCACTGCTGACGTCAGCTTACTTCAGCAGCCACCTGGCAGTAGTACTGCATTGCATCAGAAAATGTCGCAATCAACTCTGGATGATGTGTGCATGATGGTATTATGCAATGTGATGCAATAGTACATCATTCTAGGCTGCTTTAGGATGTTGCTGCAGTCCTACTGGCTAAATTTACACAGTGAAACATAAAAAATGAATTATATGAAATATCTTCAAAATGAGAGCCAATAAAAATTTTTCAGGATTATATTCACGTTCAGCACACCAAGATACTACAGATTAGGGCCTTTTTTAAGTTAGTAACGATCTCACCATTGACCAGTGTTATTTTTCAAATTGTAATTTAAGGAGCCTAATTATTAAGTGATCACTCCTAACATTCTAACCCTTTTCCAAGAAAAGAAAATGCTGCTTTGTGTCCTTGAGAATCTAGTTCTCTTAGTGAAGATGGGAAGCATCAGCGGATTTCATCACCCAGAATCAGCCATCAGTGTGCAGCGGCCATTCTTACCTGAAGCAGCATGGCTTCCCATAGCACGGCACTAGTATTCTGTCCTAGAAATAGAAATTAATGCAATAACTGCAAGAAAAAAAAATCAAGACTCGATTTCTCCCTTTCCAAGTCCCTTGTGGATGCTGAAATGCTATTTCAAGTTTTCAAATCCTTATACCAGAGTTATTTCAGATGAAATTTACTTAAAGGATTAGTGATGTGGGCAGAGAGTCTTCAATCCATGATGAAATCTTGACTTTTGGCTAATTTCAATAGTCACTATTCAAATGACCACATTTTAATAGTCTAACATGAACAAGGAATAACTTTTTAGAACAAATCAAGAGAGTTTTTCTAAATACATGGGGAAGACCAGAACAAAGGTATAAGTTCCTGCTGGGGTGTCACCCTATGAGGTCCTCTCATAATACAAGTGTTGGTAGAGAAACAGAACATAGGAGTCAAGGAAAAAATACAGCCGTCTACTTTTAACATCAAGTTAGTTGCTTTTATAGCTTAAAATAAGCAATAATGGCTTTATACATGGAAGTGGAACCTCATTCTTTTTTCCCTTGCCTTCTTGGATAAAGACCTAATTCTACTCCCTCGTACCTTCCAGAGGCTGCAGGAGCTCAGGTATTCGTGTTTTCCATAGGTCCACCAATTTTGAGTGTATTAGCTCAGGCACTATCTTCAAAAGTCCTATTGCACCAACCCCACATAATTTGCCTAAACTGGCAAGCATAGATATTACCTGAAGGATGGAAGAAAAAATGATAGTCAACTTCAGAGGTATTTAAAAGGTCCACCCACCTTTTCCTTTTCTCCATTGTTCTGGATTTCCTTAATTTCTACATGAGATAATCTTTTAACAAATAATCATAGTCTTTTTTACTTATTCTATAGCAAAGCTAATGTTTAGACAGTCCTCCCACATTTTCCTGAGGACAAAGGCAAAATATATATATATGGAAGTCATTAGCTAAAAATGTCTTTAAATTCCACCATGGCATGTGGAAATAGTGCTTGGTAAAGGATATCGAAGGAAACCAAAGGAAAGAGGGAGACCTAAAAATATCAATGTGAAATTTGTTTAGATGGTATTTATGAATAAGATTCAATCTATAATTAACTTTAAATCATAAATAAAATTTAATAAGTATTTAAATGAGAAGATAATCTTGCCAATAATAGACTTCACTAGTGTTATTAGCATACAGAACATTATTATTCCATTTTCATATATCTTATGGCTTATTTCTATGTAAAAAATTTCTATGTCATTTTTACTAGAATTTATTTGGAACTGAACTATCTATATAGTTAAAAACTTATCCCTTGTTGGTTTTCCTGACCCACTCACCAGAAGTCTGGCCAGTAACTGTTGTGGTGAAGGAAGTTTCACTAGAAAGAGAAAGCAGTTTTCATTATTGCTGTGGCGGCTAGAAAAAATTCAGATGGGGGCTGGGCATAACATCAAAGTTCAGGAGCCTTTCTGGAAATGAGTCTCCCACAAGAGGAACATTTTACTATGTTTTTCAATGTACAAACCAAATCCGGTAGAGATGACAAGTTCTGTTGACTTTTTCGCATTATTCCTCTTTCTCTCCTCTGCCATAATCAGAATTCTGATGATATTGAACAGGTGGTCCAGAGTTTCTGTATATTCTGCAGGTACCACAAAAGTCAGGATTCTTGGCCATAGCACCTGTGGAGAACATGGGACAAGATGCAAAGACTGGTCATTCTTTTCCATCTTTATTATTTCTCCTTGGTCCTCACTGTGTTTCCTCTGATCTAGAACTTGTCTCTCATTTGTTATTATTTTGGTCTTCAGACCAAAGCAAAATGAAAACATAAAGATAAATCTCTGCAGCTCACTTTTTTCCCCAGATGCACATTGTAGTGACTATGGGTCAGTGCTTCTCCATGGGCTGTTGTTTGAATTTAGGGCAGGAAAATTCTTCACTGTGAGGAACTGTTCTAGGCATTACAAAAAGTATAGTTTCCCTCACCAATGCCAGTAAGCTTCTTGGCAGTGTGACAACTCCAAATGTCCCAAACTTCATGACCAGATTGGGATTGTCCCAAGTGAGAATTACTGAGAGAGGACTGGGGACAGGCTGCTGTCTGATCTTGCTCTGGAAATCTGGAACATCTATTTTCTTTATTCAGTAAGTTTTATGTTCCCTGAACAATCCCTGCCTTAATGAAAACCTAGATGCCAACTTTAACTCTCCCATTTTTCTTGCCACCTATGTTTAACCCATAGCCCAGCCTTTTCTCATAGTGAGATCTCTCATACTTGCTATGTGTTCATTCCCACTCTTATGACATCCTGTAGTTCCCAAGTCACATCTGATCTCACAAATAGGGTCTTTGCTCCTAGTCTACCCCTCTGTCATGCCACTGATTTCCTGTAATTTTCATCTCCAATGTTTAGCACAGCATAAAATTTTCATTGGTTCATCAACCACAAGGTAGGACTCTGGCATTCCAAGGCCATTAGAGTCTGGCCCTAGATGACTTTCTCATCATTTATTTTTAGTTCAGACATTCTCAAGTTTTAGAATGCATCAGTGATAGTGGAACTTATTAAATATCCATAGGTTCCATGTCCATATATGCTGACTAGGTGAGTCTGACACAGGGCCTGAAAATTTTCAATTTAAATAGATATTCCATCCAATCCAAGAATCCAAACCTTAAAATACCAATCTTGATGAAATCTCTGCTCCACTTTAATTGATCTATTGGTTGTCTCCTAGCTGTGTCATGTATTCCTGGCCACTAAAGATTGTTGTGCTTAAGGAAAACACAAGTATCCTCACCTTGAGGTTCAGATCACATCAGGTCTCAAGTGGCTTTCAACACCTTCCCAGAGGAATAGGGAGTATTGGTATTCACCACACATTTAACACAGTAGAGGCACCACACACTTAATAACATGTCTAGGTACCATATGTCTAGGGATGTTAGGAGAAATGCAGAAACGATAAAGGTGCTTACAGTCTGTCATGTGCTGTCCACATACAAGGTTTCCCCCCGCCCCCCATAACTGAGTAGACACCTGCTTTTGAGAAACAACTATGTATTAGATACTGAGCATTGCTACACATTTTCTTGAATTAGAGCATCAGAAAGCTCATGGGACATGGACTACTAGCTCGTGTCTTCATCTTTAAGTGGGCAGGGTTTTAAAAAGTGATCATGGCAGGGCCTCCCTGGTGGCACAGTGGTTAAGCGCTGCGCTGTGGCACTGTCGGCAGCTGCGATGCAAGTTCAACACCCGGGCCGGGAGATTCACACATGGCGCTGCAGACCTCTCCTGGCTCGTCCACTGCTCCCCTCAGCAGTCTATTTCCGTCGATCTGCCTGTTCTGCTCCCCACTCTGTCTCTAGTGAACCCTCTTGCCACCCCATGCCTCTGGCCTGTACCCCAGTTTATAAGCATAAATAAATAAATCTTTTTTTTTTAAAGGTTTTTTTTTTTTTTAAAGATTTTATTTTATTTATACATACAAGCTGGGGTACAGGCCAGAGGCGTGGGGTGGCGAGAGGGTTCACCAGAGACAGAGTGGGGAGCAGAACAGGCAGATCAGAAGTACACTGCTGAGGGGAGCAGCGGGCGAGGCAGGAGAGGTCTGCCGCACCATGTGGGATTCTCCCTGGCCGGGCGTGGAACTCGCGTCGCCGCTGCCGACAGCTCCACAGCGCAGCGCTTAACCGCTGCGCCACTGGGGAGGCCCAATAAATAAATCTTTTTAAAAAAGTGATCATGGTAACTGTAAGCAGTGACAAAGGACTCCTCACCTGAGGCATTCCAATCACCAGTGGGTCCAGGGTTTTTAAGACCTCGAGGCTGGTTTCTTGGATGGATATTTCTCCCTTTTCATCCTCATGGGAGTTAGATTTCAGTTTCTCCTTGAAGAAAGGATAAAATAGGTGATCTGTTAACAACCTTGCCTGTCGTTCTCCTCTGACCTTACTTGTATGTGTTGTTAGACTCTGGGGTGGAGGACTCAGCTACTCAGCTGAAGGGTCTTGTGGAACCTGGAGGTGCTGGCCTCCAACATCTCATCCCTATTTAAAATGCCTCTTGAGAAATGGGTGGGAAAACACACCCCTGGTTAAAGCGGAAAAGCAAATCTTGACCAGATCCTTGCCATTTTCTCTGGCAAAAAAATGTCAGACACTGCTTCCCAGTGGAGTAGACAATCATTTCAATTGCAAAGCACTTGCTCAGGTAACTAAGATCTCACATACATGGCATTCAGCCCGTTCACCCAATGAAAGCCAACCCCACGGGAGTAAGTATTGGTGCCTCTTATCTTCTTTGAAAGCAATTCATTTTCTCTGCCTCTCTCCAATTACCCCAAGTTTTTGAGGCCAGGTTGTCCGCTCCTAAGGGAAGACTGATTGAACCTACTGCGTATTTATGAGAAGTCAGAAGTGATATTAGTGCAAAACATCTGAGACTACTAGAGGCTAAAAAGTTCATCAACAAAAACTCTGAATCACTTCCTGAATTGAGACACAGCCATTTTTTTTTAAAACCCAACTGCATCAACTGCACTTGTTACAGTGTGGCACCCTCCTCTTACCAGATTCTTCTTGGACATTGCAAACTGGGAGAAGACATAGTCAATCAGTGGCCACCCTTCTCGGGCTTCGATGTAACACTTTTCACACATGGTTTGGATGAGGAGGAGGATGGAACTCCTCACCTAGAGTAAGAAAAATGCATTCACAACAATTTACATGTTGAATGGAATGGAAAATTAGGTTCTGCTGTTATTTTAACCTTTATGTTATCATTGAGTGGGACACTTTTCAAAAAGGAGTGTAACTTGAATGATGTCATAAATAGATAGAAGAGGCAGTAATTTATAGTTTTAGTTTGACGGTCACCAAAAAGGCTCTCTTTAACCAAAATCCTTCTCCCTAGACCCCAAGACATACCCTCTGCTACTATGTCTTAGGAAACATTGGTGACTTTGGACTAAACCACTACCTTGTTTAAAAACCCTTAATAAAAGATAGCACACTGAACTACAGATCTATAATCTCTTAGCTACAATTTTAAAATGCAAACATTCTGAAAATTGGAATTTTGTTTCTTAAATTTAGTGTCAACTCATTTGGTGGAAGAACCCAATTTGAAGCGTTTTAAAGCTATTTGTGGTCTTTACTCATTATTCTATGTGGTGTGAACATGCATTTATTTTATTGCAGAAATATAAGTGGATTTGATTGTGGACCACTGTCATAGTATTACCTTTGTAAAACTGTAAAAGTTATGAAGTATGAAATAGATCTGACTCCAGGGGTTGGAATAATGGATTATGAGTTCATATTATATATATTTTAATCATTTGGTTTCAATTTATTTATTGGGTTGCTTCCCTGAAGGATGGAAAGTTCAGTTCAATCCCTCATTGAATAAGCCGTTTAATGGAGGGTGAAGAAAAAAGGATAATTTACAGTAGGGAAGTATGGTTACGTGGTGGCAATTAGCAATTAGCACAAAGTCAACAAGTAGTTTCCATAAGTGAGAAAAAAAGGTGTATGCCTTCTTTGTATCTTTGTCGAGGGAGCTGACCTTCCTTACAGTGTCTGCTTTCTTTTATTCTACCCTAATTCTCCCAATTTTTCAGTTGGGCTGGCCAGTTACCAGGCTGCTCTGTTGTTACTTATTGCATAATTTTTGTTATCTTAAACTTGGTCACTAAGCATCAAAATCTCTCAGGGAATTTTATCTTTTCATTGGCTTCTGCATTGGACTTTTGTGCCTAAAAAAATGTTTTTTATTTTAAGTAGAAAATTTAATTTATTTAAAATTCTTTATTAGTTGTGTTATTGTAATATTGATTTATAACATACCTAAGTTTTATGGGTAAAGGGTCATTTCTCTACAAATATGTTATCACACCACACCCACCAGCAAAACACCAATAATCTCCCAGCATAGTCCATTGAGCTCCTGCTCTCCCCTTTGCTCCCACCACCCTACCTTCCCTTTTGGTAGCCTCAGTTCTGCAGTCAGATTTCAAGGGTTTGTTCTTCTTTATCTGTTTGCTTTGCTTTGCTTTTTATATTTCATATGTGAGTAAAATAATCTGTTATTTGCCTTTATTCTGATTTATTTCACTTAGCATAATTCCCTGCAGTTAACCCATTTTGTTGCAAATAGCAAGATTTTATCTTTTTTTTTTTTTTAAAATAGCTGCTTAGTATTCCATTGCACATATATTGATACAACATATCTTCCTTGTTCATTCATCTATCATTGGGCACTTGTATTATCTTCATAGCTTGGCTGTCATAAACAGTGCTGAAATGAACATAAGAGTGATTATATGCCTTCAAATTAGTTCTTTTGTTAGTTTCAGGTAGCTACTTAGAAGAGGGATTGCTAGATTATGTGTCAGATCTATTTTTGACATTTTTAGAAGCCTCCATGCTGTTGCCATAGAGTCTGGACTAGTCTACATTCCCACAAACAGTGTACGAGGGTACCTTTTTCTCCACACCCTCATCAACATTTACTGTTCCTGATTTTTTTGTTTTGTTTTGTTATGGGTCATTTTTACAGGTGTGAGGTGATATCTCATTATGGTTTTGATTTGTACTTCCCTGATGATAACTGATAATGAGCTCTAAATGTGGTTTTCATACAAAAAATATTGCAATTGCCAATTTTAAAAATTTGTTGCTGCAATATGTCCTTTATTTTTCCTAACAAAGAATATTTTACTCACATAATCAGGAAATATTGAACAATCTGTGTAGGATATTTATGCTAAGAATAAGATTCAGAGGTTATTACTCTTTGGAGGAAGATACATTATCTTTGTAATTAGTAATTGATTTTGAAACTATTTGCAGAACACAGACAGTGACACTCTCAGCAGAACTATTTTTATTTTTCTACTGAGAGATTCTTGAACTGAGCATACTTTAGAACTTTACCTTGATACAGTTTATCTTTTGGGAAAAGATGGAATCTTTTGAAACATGGAATTGATCACTGAGGTCTTTAGAAAACAATCTCATAAGCAGATCCTTAGAGAAATGAAACCCATTTTATTAACTCCTAAAATCACAATCAACCAAAAAACAGGTCTTCATTAATTCTCTTACTTTGATACTGAGGTCACTCATGATGACTTTGACTATTTTTTCGATCGAAGTGATGTGATCCCTCAATCTGGGCTCTGAAAGAGAGAGAAATTGAGAAACCTGACTCACTAGGAGCACAGTATGTTCAAGGATCGAAGAAAACTCATTAGTTATGGTATACAATTGCTGACTCTTGCCCTTGACATTTCATGTTTTCAATTCACTCCCACCCTCTTCTTTTCCAGATCTTTATAGATGTTGATTTTCTTTGTTTGCAACTTATTATATTTGGCTTCATCTTTTTTATTTCATTTTCATTTTTATTTTTATTTATTTTTAAATTATTGTTATTTATGTCTTTTACATTCTGTATACCCCTTGGGTAGCCCACCACCAATTGACCCATGATCATCTCCATGGTCCCTTGTATTCTTTTCTATTCCATTTTGTGCCTTTATCCGCTCCCCCATCCCCGCCCCACCCCCCGCTGAGTGTCTCGTTCCTATTTGGTTTCCCTATAATCCTGTTATAAGTGAAACCATTCGATATTTTTCTTTTTCTTTCTGGCTTATTTCACTGAGTATGATTCCCTCTAATTCCATCTATGTCGCTGCAAATTGCATGTGTTTATCTTCTTTGAATGCTGAATAGTATTCCATTGTGTATATGTACCACATCTTCTTGATCCAATCATCTATTTTTGGACACCTGGGTTGCTTCCATACCTTTGCTATTGTGAATAGTGCCACAATGAACATACGGGTGCATGTATCCTTTCGGATTAGTGTTCTTGTGTCCTTTGGGTAAATTCCCAAAAGTGGTATTGCTGGGTCGAATGGGAGCTCCATGTTTAGGATTTTGAGGAATCGCCACACAGCTTTCCATAGTGGTTGGACCAGTTCACATTCCCACCAGCAGTGTAGAAGAGTTCCTTTTTCTCCACATCCTCTCCAGCATTTGTTGTTGCCTGTATTTTTAATGTGTGCCATCCTCTCAGGTGTGAGGTGGTATCTCATAGTGGTTTTGATTTGCATTTCCTTGATTATAAGTGATATTGAGCATTTTTTCATGTATCTGTTGGCCATTTGCTTTTCTTCTTTGGAGAAGTGCCTTTTGAGCTCTTCTGACCATTTTTTGACTGGGTTATTATTGGCTTTGTTTTTGTTGAGTTGTGTGAGTTCCTTGTAAATTTTTGTTATCAGTCCTTTATCAGATGTATTGTGTGCAAACATTTTTTCCCAGTTGGTAGGGTGTCTGTTAGTTTTGGTTAAAGTCTCTTTTGCTGTACAAAAGCTTTTTATTTTA
>PVIJ01003510.1:46116-91385 GCA_004024925.1 Scalopus aquaticus
TTCAAGATTTTGCTGAGATGTATGTCGTGTAGAGTTTTGCCTATATTTTCTTCTATACATTTTATGGTTTCAGGTCTTACATCCAGGTCTTTTATCCATTTTGAGTTGACTTTTGTGCAGGGTGTGAGGTAGTAGTCTAGCTTCATTTTTTTGCATGTGGCTGTCCAGTTTTCCCAGCACCACTTATTGAATAGACTGTTCTTGTTCTACTGCATATTTTTTTCTCCTTTGTCAAAGATTAGTTGTTCATAGATAAGTGGCTTTAATTCTGGGTATTCTATTCGGTTCGACTGGTCTTTCTGTTTTTGTTCCAGTACCATGGTGTTTTAATTATTATGGCTCTGTAGTATAGTTTGAAACCAGGGCATGAAATTCCTCCGTTTCTTTCTTTTTAGTTAGGAGGGCTTTAGCTATGCGAGATTTTTTCTGGTTCCATATGAATTTCATCAGTGGTCGAATTATTTCTTTGAAGAATGTCATTGAGATTTTTATTGGAATAGCGTTGAATCTGTAAATTGCTTTTGGTAGGACTGCCATTTTCATAATGTTAATCCTTCCAATCCATGAACAAGGGATGCCTTTCCATCTTCTTGTGTCTTCTTCTATTTCTTTCAACAGAGTTTTGTAGTTTTCTTTGTATAAGTCCTTTGTGTCTTTTGTTAGATTTATTCCCAGATATTTGAATTTTCTGGTTTTGATTTTGAATAGGTTGGACTTCTTAATTTCTTCTTCTTCAGATTGGGTGTTTGCATAGCGGAAGGCTACTGACTTTTGTGCGTTGATTTTGTATCCTGCTACTTTACTGAACTGGTCTATAATTTTGAGTAGTTTTTCTATGGAGTTTTTAGGGTTTTGTATATATATTATCATATCATCTGCAAATAGAGACAGTTTAAGTTCTTCTTTTCCTATTTGGATTCCTTGAATGTCTTTCTCTTGTCTGATTGCTCTGGCTAGGACTTCCAGTGTTATATTGAAAAGTAATGGTGAGAGTGGACATCCTTGCCTTGTCCCTGATCTTAGGGGAAAGGCCTCAGCTTCTCAACGTTGAGGATAATATTGGCCGTGGGTTTGTCGTATATGGCTTTTATTATGTTGAGGTATGTTCCTTCTATCCCAAGGATTTCAAGGGCTTTTATCATAAATGGGTGTTGTACTTTGTCAAATGCTTTCTCAGTGTCTATTGATATGATCATATGGTCTTTATTTTTCTTTCTGTTGATGTGTTGGATTACACTGATTGATTTTCGGATGTTGAACCATCCTTGTGTCCCTGGAATAAATCCCACTTGGTCATGGTGTATTAGCTTTTGGATGCATTGTTGGATCCTATTGGCCAAGATTTTGTTAAATATTTTTGCATCAGTATTCATTAGGGAGATTGGTCTGTAGTTTTCTTTTTTTGTATTGTCTTTGTCTGGTTTTGGTATTAGAGTAATATTTGCTTCATAGAATGTGTTTGGTAGTACTCCTTCCTTCTCTATTATTTGAAAGAGTTTGTGTCACATAGGGACTATTTTGTTTTTGAATGTTTGGTAGAATTCATTTGTGAAACCATCTGGTCCTGGGCTTTTGTTATTGGGGAGGTTTTTAATTACTGTTTCAATTTCACTGCTTGTGATTGGTCTGTTTAGGTGTTCTGTATCTTCTTTGTCTAGTTTTGGGTGATTGTATAGTTTTGGGAATTTGTCCACATCCTCTAGGTTGTTGTACTTGTTTCCATATAGCTGTTTATAGTAATCTTTGATTATTTTTTTTATTTTTGCTGTGTCCGTTGTGATTTCTCCTTTTTCATTTATGATCCTATTTATTTGTGTTTTCTCTCGTTTTTTCTTTGTAAGCCTGCCTAGTGGTTTGTCTATTTTGTTTATTTTTTCAAAGAACCAGCTTTTGGTCTCATTAATCTTCTGGATTTTTTTTTTAAATTTCCATTTCATTTAGTTCTACTTTGATTTTTATTATTTCCTTTCTTAAACTGTCTTTTGGGGTTTTTTGTTGTTCATTTTCTAGTTCTTTGAGATGTGAGATTAAATTGTTTCTTTGGGTTGTTTCTTGTTTCTTGATGTGAGCTTGTAATGCTATATATTTTCCTCTTATTGACCCCTTTAAGAAGGCTGGTATGATTTTGATCTTAGTGTATCTGTTGAGGTTTGTTTTGTGGCCTAATATGTGATTGATGTGTATTCAATTTTGGGGGGGTGACGTGATCGATAGATATCTGTTAATTCCATGTGCTCTAGGTCCTTATTTAGAGCTTTAATGTCCCTGGTTACTTTTGGTCTTCTTGATCTATCCACTAGAGAAAGTGGGGTGTTGAAGTCTCCTACTATGTATGTATTTTCTTTAATGTTTGTTTTCAGGGATGATAATAATTGTCTGATATATTTTGGTGCTCCTTCATTTGGGGAGTATATGTTGATGATTGTTATACCCTCCTGTTTTATTGTCCACTTTATCATCATGTAGTGACCAGCTTTGTCTTTTTTTACCTTCTTAAGTTTGAAGTCTATTTTATCTGACATAAGTATAGCTGTTCCTGCCTACTTTCTTGGTCCATTTGCTTGTAGGATTGTTTTCCATCCTTTAACTATTAATCTCTGTTTATCTTTCGCAATTAAGTGTGTTTCTTGTAGACAGCAGAAGGTTGGGTTCTGCTTTTTGATCCATCTTGCTATGGTGTGTCTTTTAAGTGGTGTGTTTAGTCCATTTACATTTAGAGTTAATATTGATATACTGTGATCCATATTTGTCTTTTTTATTTTTAGTTACCTTTTTGTGATTCTAGTCCTTATCTAATTCCGTATTTCCTGGTCTTTTTCTGTTGGTTTTGTCTTCATGGTTTCTTGTAGTAAGTTTTGGAGTGGGGGTTTGGTAGTGATGAATTTCTGTAGTTTGTTTGTCAGAGAAGGTCCATATTTTTTTCTTAGAGGAAGGAGAGTTTTGCAGGGTAGAGTATTTTTGGTTGACATTTGTTGGCATGTAGTATATTACATATGTCCCTCCATTCTCTTCTTGCCTTTAATGTTTCTTCAGAGAAATCTGATGTCAGCCTGATTGGCTTTCCTTTGTTGGTTATTTGGTTCTTTGTCCTCGTCATTTTCAATATATTTCCTTTGAATTCTCAATAATTTTACTATCATATGTCTTGCTGTTTTTTTCCTTTCATTGTAATAATTTGGAGATCTTCTGGCTTCCTGTATGTTGATTTTTGTTTCCTTTTTCATGTTTGGAAAGCTCTCTCAATTATCTCCTTGAGAATTTTCTCTGTTCCTTTGTCTCTCTCCTCTCCTTCTGGGATTCCTATGATCCTGATGTTTCCTTTTCTCATGGTGTCAGATAGTTCCTGAAGCTTTTCCTCATTCTTCTTCCTTTGTTTTTCTTTTTCCTTTTCTGTCTTGGTTCTTTCAGTATCTTTATCTTCCAGAGTGCTTATTCTTCTTTCCATGTGTTTTAATCTACTTTTATGTCTCTCTACTAATGTTTGTAAATCCTCCATTTCCTTCATTTTCTTCTTAATGGTTTCATTCTCGTTTTTCAGTTCTTTATTTATATTCCTCAGTTCTTTGTTCTTTTCATTTAATTCTATTATTTTTTATTATGGCAATTCTGAATTCTTTATGTGTTAGGCAGATGTAATCTTCTATGTCCATATTATTGGGTTCTGAAGAGGGATTTTCTTTCTGTGATGTATTGAGGGTCATTTGTAATTTTTTTTCTTCCTGTTGTTGGCCTTCTGCTTTGCTCTGATCGTTGCATTCCTGTGCTGTTGGTGCCGGCAGGCATGGTTCTTGGTTCTACTTGCTGAGGATTGTTTATTGTTTCCTAGTGTCTGAGTTGCCTTGGCTGTGGCTGGGTATCTCCCGGATTTTCTTTTTTCTCTGTTGAATTTCTGTGTTTTGTGGCATGTCTCCAATGTGTTTCTGGTTCCGGGTGGAATTAGGGTAGAAAAAGGGGTGGTGGATTGTAGTTAAAAAAAAAAAAAATATATATATATATATAGGCCTCCCTGGTGGCGCAGCGGTCGTGCGCTGCGCTGTGGAGCTGTTGGCAGCGCGCAATGCGAGTTTGATGCCCAGCCCAGGAGAATCCCACATGGTGTGGCAGACCTCTCCTGCCTCGCCCGCTGCTCCCCTCAGTAGTGTATTTATGATCTGCCTGTTCTGCTCCCCACTCTGTCTCTGATGAACCCTCTCGCCACCCCACGCCTCTGGCCTGTACCCCAGCTTGTATGTATAAATAAATAAATCTTAAAAAAAATTAAAAAAAATATATATCCATATATATATGTGTGTGTGTATATATATATATCCATATATATATATATATATATATATATACAGTAATGATAAAAAAATTAAAGTAGTAGAAAAAAATAAAAAAGGTATTGGGTAGATGTAAGCTTGGGGAGAGTTTTGTAGTCCTTTTGCTTTTAGGTTTTGGAGTTTCCAGGTAGGCCCCCTGCTAGTGCTCAGCACCCCCCTTTCCAGTGTCAGATGCTGCTGCTGTCCTACTGTGGCTGCTGTCATTTTATAGTTGCTAGTAGTCTTTCTGTTCTTTCTCTCTCACCCCCCCTTTTCATTTTTCGTCTTCCCCTCAGTGTTTGCCTGGGGGTTATCCCTGCCCCTGTGGTTATGTCTGGTGGGGAGGGGTCGAGAGTTCCTGATCTTAAGTTTCTTTTCTGCTGCTTGGGCCCCACCTCTCCACAAGGGGTGCAGGGGTGGAGGTTGTGGGCAGCTGTTGGTGCCCACCTAGGTTCTGGGGGGCCACTGTGCAACCTCCTAGAAGTTGGGTGTGGGGCCACAGCAGGTGGTGGTGGGGAGCTCTATTTTCTTTTCTGTAGCCCTCCTGTGTGCCAAGACGCAGACACTTTGTGGAGGAGGGTGTGGTTGGAGACAGTTCCAGCAGGAGTCTTCCGGGTCAGGTTACCTCCAGTCAGGTTAGAGAAAAGTAGAGTTCTCTAACATCAGCTCTTGGTGTCAGGTTACAGAGTAGGGAGGAGATTGTTTGAGGTGGTCTCTGCAGTTTTTCTGGCTAGACCAGTTTCTCAGGCCAATATACCACCTAGCAACCAGTGAGGGATTAGGACCCCATGGGGTGCTGGCAGTTTGTCTTCCCTACTAAGATGTTACCTAGCCCCAGGTGGGGCATGGAAAGCAGTGACCCTCAAGCTTTCCTGCACTTCAGCGCTGCCACGCAGGGAAGAGAGGGGGCTTCTGGGGTCGGGGAGTGGGCGTCACGCTCCCGTTAGTTGGCCAGAGCCCTCCGACCCCACCGTGGTTACTAACCTTGTATTCAGCGGTGCTCCGTAAAGCTGGTTTGTCCGCCTCTCCTTTCTTTTGTTCCTCCGTGTGGGGTTCGGTGTCTTTTCTCTTCTTTTTACTCTGATTTTTCGGTTTATCTTTAAGGCTAAAGCACCCACAGGGATGACTGTATTGTGTAGGGCATTCAGTTATCCTGAGATCGGCTCTCAAAATTAGGGATTCTTCTGTCCATAAATCTATATTTTGTGGGAGAGCCTAATCCTAGTGTCTGTTTGCCGCCATGTTTTTTGGCTTCATCTTTTTTAAAAAAATATATATTTTTATTGTTGTTTATGTCTTTTACATTTTGTATTCCCCTTGGGAAACCCACCACCAATTCACCCGTGATCCATCTCTGTGGTCCCTGTGTCCTTTTCTACTCCATTTTGTGCCCTTATCCTCCCCCTCCCCCCACACCCCCAAGTGTCTCTCTCCTATTTGGTTTCCCTATAGTCCCGTTATAAGTGAAACCATTCGATATTTTTCTCTTTCTTTCTGGCTTGTTCGCTGAGTATGATTCCCTCTAATTCCATCCATGTTGCTGCAAATTGCATGTGTTTATCTTCTTTGAATGCTGAATAGTATTCCATTGTGTATATGTACCACATCTTCTTGATCTAATCATCTATTTTTGGACATCTGGGTTGCTTCCATACCTTTGTTATTGTGAACAGTGCTGCAATGAACATACGGGTGCATGTATCCTTTCGGATTAGTGTTTTTGTGTCCTTTGGGTACATTCCCAAAAGTGGTATTGCTGGGTCGTATGGAAGCTCCATGTTTAGCAGTTTGAGGAATCCCCATGCAGCTTTCCATAGTGGTTGGACCAGTTCACATTCCCACCAGCAGTGTAGAAGAGTTCCTTTTGCTCCACATCCTTTCTAGCATTTGTTGTTGCCTGTATTTTTAATGTGTGCCATCCTCTCAGGTGTGAGGTGGTATCTCATAGTGGTTTTGATTTGCATTTCCTTGATTATAAGTGATGTTGAGCATTTTTTCATGTATCTGTTGGCCATTTGCTTTTCTTCTTTGGAGAAGTGCCTTTTGGCTCTTCTGCCCATTTTTGGACTGGGTTATTGGCTTTGTTTTTGTTGAGTTGTATGAGTTCCTTGTAAATTTTTGTTATCAGCCCTTTATCAGATGCATTGCATGCAACGATCTTTTCCCAGTTGGTAGGGTGTCTGTTAGTTTTGGTTAATGTCTCTTTTGCTGTACAGAAGGTTTTTATTTTGATGTAATCCCACCTGTTTATCTTGTCCTTCACTTCCTTCGCTTTGGGGGATGTGTCGTTAAAGATTTTGCTGAGATGTATGTTGGGTAGAGTTTTGTATATTTGGCTTCATCTCGTTTAAAATGTTAAGATTCCAAAGTATTCAATCTACCAAGCCCAATGAATGGTGACACTATTTAATATTTTTGTCTGCTGATTTTTCAGTAAATTCCAGTGTTAATTAAATTTTTTAAAGTATTTTAATGTGCTACAAAAAGTAATCCTCATATTTTATTGAATCCAAGATATTATCAATTTCACCATGCATTTTTATTTTTAATTGCACCAAAAAGAAAGAGTGGCCAATGATAATAAAACATGCTGTAAATTGTAAGATGCATCCAATATCATGAAAATTATTTGTGTACTGGAATGAATGAAATATGATAACTCATGAAATTCTGCTGTTTTCTAAATATACTAATCTCTAGACTATGTGCATTCTTGCTTATTGCATCACTTAACCAAATTACTAGATCTTTTAAATTCTAAATACTATTATCAAGTAGAATACTTGTTTATCTAGCTGGACGCATTCATAAATATCAAGAAAGCAAAAGTGCAACTGAAAATACCTATTTAAAAGAAATAGATTGTAGAAGATTGAGAAGGAAAAGCTTCACGTAAATATGATGTCATAAACATCTCAAAGATTAAAGGAGGATTAGAGAATGTATAGGCTTTTGTTTTCTTCTTGACATTAATAAACCACCCCTGGCTTCCTTCCAATTACTTACCATCAGCATTGACAGCTGATCTTAACAAAGATAATATTCCCATTCGAATGACTTCATTGTTGCTTCGTATTTGTTCATCAAAAAATTCCATCAGGTCACCAGGGTTAGAATGGGCTGCAGGTTTAAGAAATACTGGATTCATAAGAAGTCATTTCCACCTTAGGTTAAATACTTGTGAATGAGAAAAGGCGGAATTCCATGAGGAATTGTCAAAGTCAATATTGATTTGGTAATTAGATTTTATTTTGTCTGTGTTCTTTTAGTATCACAAAATTAATGGGGAAGTTTGGTCACTAAGAGAGCTTTCTACGTCTGGACCCACTTCTGTTTCTATGAACAAGATCTTGTTTTGAAATGTAGATGGAAACACATTAAGCTGAAGTCATTAGGGTGAGTCCTAACTCAACATGACTGGTGTCTTTATGAGAAAAGGAGAGGAATCACAGGGAGAACAGCAGGTGAACATGGAGGCAGAAACTGGAGTGATGTTTCACCAGTTGTGGCGCTAGAGAGCTGCCAGGGCAGGGCAGCCAGCAGGAAAGAGTGAGGGAAGGCCTGGTTAGAAAAGAACAGTTTGGGCTAGGAATTGTCAAAGTAAAATGAAGCCATTAATTAGGCATAGAAAAGAGGCAAGTACTGAAAGAAAAGGGTCTGGTAGGCAAGAACTAGAACATAACAGAAAGGTATGCAATGGAGTAGTAGAAATGGCATATTTTGGGGAGGGTACCCGGGTGGGAAGTATAGGGCTGCTCATGTCCCCTGTTCTCGGGGACTATGTTGGAACATAATTCTGTATTCTGACTCTGGGGCCTCAGTGCATCCTCTACCACCTGTGTCAGATAGTCTAACCAAGTGATGACAGAGATTGTGGTATAAAAACTAGAAGATTAGGGAAAGAATAAAGGAGGGAGAAAAGGACCAGGAATAGATACTAAGAGATAACCTGGGAGAAAAATGGGTGACTTTGGGTTTCATGCCGTTTTAAAGAATCTAAAATACCAAGAAAAAAGGCACTTTCTATCCCTGATATTAACAACAGTTTGCCTGAAAGGAGGAACACATGCATATATGGGTAATGAATGCTCAACAAAGAAATCAAGAATAGACAATGAGGAAAGGAGAGTCTCTTTAATAAGTTGCATTGGGAAAACTGGATTTTGTATACGAAAGAATAAAATTGGACACCTATAATAAACCCTACAAAAGTCAATCGAAATAAAAAAACTGGACACAGGACTTGAAAACATAAAACTCCTAGAAAAAAACATAAGGAATGAGTTTTCTTGACATTGGTCTTAGTTATATTTTGGATTTGACACCAAAAACAAAGGCAACAAAAGCAAAAATAACCAAGTGGGACATCCATCCAGAAAGTTTCTACTTAGCAAAGGAAACCATCAACAAAATGAAGTGGTATTTTATGGGATGTGAGAAAATATTTTTAAGTCACCTATCTGATAAGGGGTTAATATCCCAGATAGGCCTGGGACATTTTTGGTTTTATAATGGAAAGTCTCTCTTTCTGGAATGGAACCCCCTTTATTTCCAGGCAAACCAGGATGATTAGTCATTAATTACTCCTCTAAGGAATAAGTAGAGTAGGGACCTGCACAGAAAACTACAAGTTGAAGAAACATTTTGTGAAATTGATGTGACAACTGCACTCAAACCCTTCACCATTGTCATCATCAACATTCGGAGGTATTTTTACCAAACCCCTTTGGATGCTGGGTCCTACCTAGAATGAGGAAGCAGCTTGAGGCTTCGATTTCATTTTCCTTCACTGGAGGCCTTGAAACTCTGCAGACCTGAATGAGGAGGAAGAATCAGGTAGTACACATTAAAAAGAGAAAAATGAGTGAAAAAGAAACAATCAGACTTGGCAGCTTGGTCTTCTTACCTGGTGGAGTAAATGGGTAAAGATGCCTTTTTTCAAGACCTTTGGAAAGTCAACGTCATAAAGGACTGCTGCGGTCAATATTTGTTTTAGACTCTACAAGGGAAGATCTCAAAGGTTAGCTGGTAGGTACCCATGACACAGCATCACAGGCTGTGGAAGGCAAATAATTACGTTTTATGAGAACAAACTCATAATCTTCCTGCAGTTACGTTTTTTTTTTTTTCTTAGTGCTTCTGATCCCTCTATCTTATTCAGTGCTCAGCAGCTTGAAATGAAATTCTTAATTGCTTTCTGGAGTTTCTGTCATCCAGCTATGTCAACCTCTTCTCTATCTCATATTCCCTGAGAGGTATTTAATTTCAGCTGCCCAAACAGGTATTTGTTTCTTGGGGACTGAGGACTTACTGTCCTCTAGGATGGCTGCAGTTTCACTCTTTAGTCAATTCTTTTAGGGTGTGGCTCTTACCTGGGTGATGTGGAAATCACTCTCTTTGTCTTTATATTGGCTCAGGAGCCAGGGTACCTGGCCCAGGGAGTAGTCACACAAGTCTTCCCGATGGAGCAGCAGGCTCACTGTGGGGCCATGGGCCTTAATGATGGCCAAAGTCTGCAGAGGCAGCAAATACCATTTAAAATAATTCATTATGCTCTTTTGGGTAGATTTCTAAGAATACCAGGGACTTTAGGTGCACCCCCAAAACGTTCCTCGCTGCTTTAATTAAGAAAGGTTTCTTTTGAAACTAAAAAAGTTTAGCTTAAGCTTATTCCATAATATAAAACATTCACATTAAAAAAATAAATAATATCAGTGCATGACGGATTCATATTTGTATTTATTTTTATATTTAGATCTCCATCTACCTCTATATCTATACTGAGATTCACATCAATACTTGCCCTTCTCCTGTCACTTTTTTTTTGAAAGATTTGTCATACAAGCTGGGGTGTAGGCCAGAGGGGTGAGAGATACACCAGAGACAGAGTGGGGAACAGAACAAGCAGATCGACTGAAGTATACTGCTGAGGGGAGCAGCGGGTGAGGCAAGAGAGGTCTGCTGCGCCATGTGGGAAGTTCCCTGGCCAGGGATCGAACTCATGCTGCAATGGCTCTGGACAGCTTCATAGTGCTGTGCTTAACCCGTTGCGCCACCAGGAAGGCCCCATTCGCCTGCCACTTTTAACATATTATGAATTTAAAATTTTCCTCACATTAAAATGTATTAAAAAATTCTGTATAACTTTGATCCCATTCTTATCCCCATCCAATTCTGTTTTTCTTTCCTTCAGAGCAAAACTGTTTGAAAGAATGGTCCACAGAGCAGTTTTCTAAAGAATTGCTAGCTCCATATCCCACCTCCGATTCACCCATCAATTCAATATAATTTGGGTTCCACTGACATAAAAAATGAGTAACTTCCAGGGTTTAAAATATAAATGGGATATAAGAAAAAATGGTACCACAGTATTCATAGATTATCAGTTTGACATAATATTAATATGCTTTTTATTTATTTGACATTCTTTTTATTTACTTGATTTATTCTTTTTGCTATGCATTTGAATTTATTAAAAATCAACATCAAATTTTGCTTTTTCTATCTAAAAGTGTATGATGACGTTTTTCTTTCAGCTGTATAGCAAAATACCTCAAAACTTAGTGGCCGATAATAGCAACCTTTTATTTCACTGTCAGCTAAATGGTTCTACCACATTTCCCTGCAGTGCATACTTTTCAGTATTTTTCTTGCCTGAACACTTTAACAATGGAAGCTGTAGATTTCTTTGCTTCTTGAAGTTTTCTCCTTTCTCAGTTTCTCAGATCTCATTCTACATGGTTCTCCTGCTCTTTTTAGCAGCTCACTCCCATTCTACATCATGAGTTCTTCCACCTTTGCCATCCCCTATATTACTGATCCTGCCCCCAACCCCAAACTCTATTTTTGGCACTTTTCCACTCTACATAATCTTCTTGAACAACTCTGTCCAAAACCATTTATTTAGCTGTCACTGATATAATGATGGCATACAATCTATGTATCTGCTATTTGCTTTTCTTTCCATCTTAAATATCTCCAAGCCTACTCCTATCTCCACATGGATGTCTCACTGGCATTTAAGTAAAAAATGTCCAAACTTACACCCATTTTCCTCACTGCCCCAAATGTAATATTCCTCCTGTTTTTCTTTTCTTGATTAATGGGCCAAAGATCACTCAAGTGGAATGTCTAGGAATCATCTCAAGTGCCTCCATTTCTCTCATTATAAAATCCAAATCATGCCAAGCTTCGCAGGTTCTCTTCTTCAGGACCCAAATCCTCTGATTGGCATTACTGATATGACATTAATAAATTCCCTCTAGTACTAAAAATTGGAACATTTCTATAGCTTCCTGAGTCTTGCTTTAATCCTTTAATCTTCTCTTATACCTTATTCATCCTTAACATTATGTTAGAATAATTTTTTTGGCTTTTGAGCCCTTGCTTAAAACCCTTCAAAGGTTTCTTATTTCTTCTGTTTTAAAATAATATTTCTCTGAATGATTAACATTTCATGGAAAGAGAAATCTTAATTCCTACTTTCCCTTACTTTACTGAATGATTTTTTTATTGAGGTAACATTGGTTTACAGCACTGTATATGACTCAGGGGTATAGGATCATGCCCTACAAATGGATGTTACCACTTCACACCTACCACCAAGGCACCCATATCTTCCACCATAGTCCATTGTGGCTTCTCATTTCTTTTTTTAAAAATTTATTTATTTATGCATACAAGCTGGGGTACAGGCTAGAGGCATGGGCGGCGAGAGGGTTCACCAGAGACAGAGTGGGAAGCAGAACAAGCAGATAGAAGGAAACACACTGCTGAGAGGAGCAGCGGGCGGAGCAGGAGAGGTCTGCCGTGCCATGTGGGAATCTTCCAGGCAGGCGTCAAACTCGCGTCACCGAGGCTGACAGCTCCACAGCACAGTGCCTAACCGCTGCACCACTGGGGAGGCCCAGATTTCTCACTTCTTAAAGAAAAAAAAAAAGAAGCCCACCTCCTTGTGTAGTGCTCAAGTCTATTTATTATGTGGCTAAAACCACCTTTCAGATTTCATTTCTTCCTGCTTTGATTTCCTTTCTTCCATCCCTTCCCTTCCCCATACAGGCTCACTCATGTGTGCATGTTATTCCATCCCCAGCCTGTAACTCATTATGTTTCCTTCCCTCTCTGGCAGATGCCTTCCCGGTAGTGCATGACTTCATGGGTGGCAAGCTCAGTTCCAATGTCACAGAGCAGCCAGCACGCATCACAGAGTCCAGTGCTGCTCTCTGTGCGCCTGGTAACTTCGTGCAGCTCCTCCTGTGGAAGTCATCAAATTTGCACTGACATTTTCTTTCTAGGTGTTTTGAAGAAAAGACTTCTACAAAATATTTTAGAAGTTGCATGTTTGCCAGTGATTTGAATACTCCAGCAATAGTAAAGTAAATGCTTTAAAAGTTTAAAATAAAGAAGAGAACTAGCTAAGTGTTCAATATTTTATAAAATGGGAATAAAAAGATCTAAGTAAGATATAATTTAGCCTACTTAAAAATTATGGCAATTATGCAAGCTAAGGATGGGATTATACATATGTGAATGTACTCTGTAATCTATTCTCTGTAAGTCATTACAATATTTTGAAGCAGTCAAGCACATTCTTTAGATGTTCCTTTATTTCACTGTGACTTTCACAGATACTGCTGTTTTCCATAACCACTGACTCACCCAAAGATGGGTTATGACATGTAACACATGGAAAGCTAACATTCCATGCATTTTACTCTTCATTTTATTTTTTTGTTCTCTCCAAACATGGATTGGAATGTCAGTTCCATGGGGATTTTGTTGTGTTTAATTCCTACTGTATCCAGGGGACCATGGAGATGGATCACGGGTGAATTGGTGGTGGGCTGCCCAAGGGGAATACAAAATGTAAAAGACAGAAATAACAGTAAAAAAAATAATTCCTACTGTATCCCCGGCATTTGGGGTGATGTCTGGCACATCATGAGGACTCAATAAAAATTAGTTCAAAGAATGACTAGTGGTTTGAAATAGGTAAAACAAAAGATTTGATAAAACTCAACCCATAGCTTTCATGTCAAAAAGAGAAGAGGAAGTTCAACCAGCAGGGAATGAGAGCTAGCATGAGTCATGCTGAACCCCTACTCACCTGCGTAGGCGAGGCCGTGGGGGCCCATCGCTCCATTATGTACCGGAACAGCATGAAGATTTTGTCCGACAGTCGGTTGGCATCCAGTCTGGGGTAGGGGAAATCTCTCCAGTGGTTGACATACTTGTAAATGGCCTTGCTGAACTTTTCAAGGGCTGCATTTGAAAAACAACCACAGAGAAAAATATAAAGATGGGAGGACCATAAAATAAACTGAAAAGAGAGGACTGATGATTTGCAAGTACACAATAGTTTTTTATAAAATCTTATACCTGTACACAAATAAACACGTGTTCTCACTGCAGGGAGATGTAAATTAAAATCAAAATGAGACACTACTGCATCCAGAATGATTAAAATTTAAGATATTGAATGTTGACGTTTGGTAAGATTAGGTGCAGCCTGCATTTTCATATAATGCTAGTCAGGGTGCAAATTGATACAAACTCTTTGACACCATAGACCAAATTTGAATAGACATTTTCTATGATCCAGAAATTCTACTCCTAGATATACAGCCATTAGATATGCATCCTTGAACAAGGATGTTTATATAATAGCTTTTGGTCCCTTTTTTGATAGCCTCAAACAGAAAAAGGTCCAAATATCTGCCAACACATCCAATGGAAAAATTAAGTGTAGCATAGACATGAAATAGTGTACAGAAGTGAAAATGGACTATAGCTACACAAAACAATATGTAGGCATCTTACTAAATTAATTTATGGCATGAGAAGTGATGATAATGGTTTCCCTGGGAGAGGACAGTGTGTGTGATGTTTGGGTGTTAGTAATATGCCACTTCTCGCCCTGAGTGGTGATCAAATAGATAAGCTCACTTTCATACAACTCATTGACCTATACAATTCTGATTGTCCATTTTTCTGTGTGTCTGTTTTTGTTTAATTGTCTCAATACAATTAAAAAAAATGTCAAGTGTACAAAAATATCAGCTGGGCCATTGAGTCAGACACATTTGCATCAAATGCAGGGAACAACAATATTTTTCCTTCACCTCTCACGTGTAAATACATGCTAAAGAAATTTCATGGTTCACGCTCTCAAGAATACCTCACATACAAAGAATACTAAGGAAAATATCCAAAGTCTCTTACTTGCAGAGCTGGCCACTTACTGGCTTATTCACATTCCCTCCAAACTGCTTCTTCATCTGCTTCACTTTGTCATAATATTTTGTGCACATAAGCATGCAGGTGTGTGTGTGTGTGTGTGTGTGTGTGTGTGTGTGTGTGTGTGTGTGTGTGTGTGTATCCTGCATTGGTCTATAAATTACGGGAGAGAAAGAATAATGTGTTGCCTTTTGAGTTATTGAAAGTGGTGAGCACAATGTTTATTTGCTCAGTGATTCAATGAACAGATAGATGGATGGCGATTAAATTTTATACCTTTTCTGCAGTGGCAGTTAGTAAAAAGTTGCCATGGACCAAAGGACACTTAGAAAACTTGATAAACAAAGACAGAGGATTCCCTTATTCATCGTCATGATTTCTGATTTTATTTCCTTTTACCATCTTGGTTTTTAATATTGGAGGCAGAAATGCTATTTATGGACACCAGGTTTATTTGCAGGAACAACATTATCTCTGATGGTAAGTAGAGAAAGCAAAAAGTATTGAAAATTGTGCTAATTTAGCATCGTTGCTCAAGTCCTTGATTCAGATTGCCATAGTTCAAATTTTGGCTCTGTCACATACTAGCTGTGTGACCACAGACAAGCTGTTGAATCTATCAAGCCTCAATCTTCTCATCTGTAAAATGGAGGGAAAATATTATCTGCCTAATTGGGTGACCGTGAAGATTAAGTTAGTTAATGATCTTAAAATGCCCAAAGCAGTGTTCAGCCACATAATTCTCAATATTTATCAGATAAAAATATTACCTTCATTGCGGAGAGCACAGGAAGAAACGGATGAAATGAAACTGATAGGTAAAGAAGACATTCTTGACAGCATAGACTTGTACATATTACAAGTATTTGAGATGACAAATTTTGGATTTTAGGGGTGGGCAGGATCTTGGAAACAGCATCAATTGGCATTTTTAGAGGTGAAGCTCAGATTGAGATAATGGGCAGAGTGACCTGCAGGCTCAGTGGCAGTTCAGAAACAAGAGCCTAAGTTTCTAGACTCATCCAAGAAGCCTTTCACTGTGCTACAAATGCTTTTTCCTAGGACTTCCAATGCACACTCTTCCCCACGGGCCCTCAACTGATGCACACATGTTCTAGTTTGGGGGTAGAGGAGATTATGAGCATAATTTGTTTACCTATTTTCCTTACTTTTGTGCCTGCTTCTATTTAGATTACATTGCTAACTTATTGTTATAGTTATATTGCACTGTAAAGAGATGCCAAAATTAAGTTTACTGGGGCCTCCCCGATGGCGCAGCGGTTAAAGTGCAGCTCTGTGGAGCTGTAGGCAGCAGCAGCAACAGGAGTTTGACGCCCAGCCAGGGAGATTCCCACATAGTGCAGCAGACCTCTCCTGCCTCGCCCGCTGCTCCCTTCAGCAGTGTGTTTCTGTCGATTTGCCTGTTTTGCTCCCCACTCTGTCTCTGGTGAACCCTCTCGCCACCCCATGCCTCTGGCCTGCACCCCAGCTTGCATGCATAATAAATTAAAAAAAAACAACAATAAAAACCAAAATTTAGTTTACTGCTAAAAGTGGGCAAACTCACATCATTGTAGAGCAAGCATGATCCAATTAAGGAAGGAGGTTAGTAGAAACAGGGACCATGCAGGGCAGTGGAAAGAGCACAGGCTGGGTGCTCACTTAGAGCAGGACCTGAAGGCCATCTCTACATCCAACTGATTGTGTCGCCACCACCTTGGGAACAGCACCTAATTTCCATCACACTCACTTTCCCACCTGTCAAGCGGGCTAATGGTACTTACCTTGCAGAATTGCTGTGAGGACAGGGAGAGAGAACTCCCTGCAGAGGGTGTTCCATGTGGTAGGCATTCAAGAAATGGCAGCTAGTATTATTAGAAAGGACAAGAATAGCATCAAAGGAAAAATCAGCTATTTGCCGAATTCACAGTCTGGGTCTTACCACAGAGGAAATCGCAGCAATACTCACCGAGACAGAAAGCTCCCTTCATCCTCTCCTCCTCGGCCAGCCTGAGCATGGTCTGCATGGTGAGCAGCGTCATCGTCATGAAGGGGACGCTCTGGGACACTGCAGTGAGGGCACAAGAGGAGAGAGGGGTTATGTTCTCACATCTAGACTCTTCAAGTCAACAACACGCATTTTAAGGCTGTGGGGCGAGGGAAATGAGGCTCAATAGGAAGATGCGCTCCTCTACCCCTCCCCCATTGTATCCCCAGGATGTAGTGAGAGAATCACAGCGTGGATGGCTTAACGCAAGGTATTAGCTGCACAACCACCTGTGCCTGTCACTTAGTCACAATCCTTTCTTTGAATAATTGTTCCATGAATGCCTGTCGCTCCCACCAGAACATGTCTGTGTCCCCACAGCCTAGCATGTTAATAGGTAAACCCCAAAACATCTGTTAAATAAAGTGGTGTAGAAACAAATTGTAAGAAAACTTTACTTCATGTATTTGTTGAGGGATTTGCAGAATAGGACTCGTGGAAAACGTGCCTCTAGAAACTCAAAGGCAGGGAAAGAGACCGTGAAATTGCGAGACAGTTGAGGCAACTTCTGAGCAGCACAGACTAATGGCAGGTCAGCAGGCTCATCTATCTCATGAACAACTTCCCAAGTTTCTCTACCAGTGTACTTTACAGCAGCAGAAGGTAGAGATGCTCTCCTTTCTGCCATTTGTTCCCATTAGACAATTGGTTAGACAATTGTTTCCCAGGAAAAATGTTGAGCGTATTCTCTCTATACCATAGCTGGTAGCCAGTTCAGCCAGGGAAAGGACAACGAATTCATTTGGTAGCTCTAGGATTCTGAAGTTACTTTGTACTTCATACATCACAGAGTTGAAATCATGTGCAGCAAGAGACACCAAAACCTCACCAGCTAGCATTCTTATTTCTCGGATGATCTGAGGAAGAAAGGGAAAATAATGACAACTGGGGGAAGAGCAGAGTGAGTCTGTAGAGAGGAGATGGTTTGTGTAAGATTTATAAGTTCCTCTAGCTTTTGGATAGAAGAGAACGGGATATTACAAAGCAGGTGGAAGAATTTAGGGTAGGTCTCAGTAGCTGGGAGACCAGAGGCAATTTTAATGCACTCTAAAACCAGGTTGCAAACCTTGGGGTAATATATGTTTTCTTGCTACTTGATTAGGCCCAGGAACATAGGATTTATGTTTTATGTTTAAGTGATATGAGTTACTATGATTGAAAGACTGAAGGGGAGAGTGATAGAAAAATGGGGCCAAGTCTAGAGTTTTGGGTTTTAGCATTGTCCCAATCTTATTATCTTTGATAGTGGAGATATTTGGGGGAATTTCTACTTTTGATAAAGGTGAACTGATAAATTTGATCTACTCTCCTGCTGAGGAAAAGGCAAAGATTGAAACAAAATACAAAAAAATACACTCAAAGAAACATCAAAGAGCTCAAAATACAGGGTGGAATGAACAGCTAAGTTAAGCTGTGCAAAAGACCGGGATTTCAGAGAGCTATGCCCTATATTTGAGGCTGCTTTGCAGCAGTTAGGGACAACAGTCAGAATCCAGAGCCAGCCAATGGTGAAACCCTGGTGTTTCCTCATCTCATCTGTGGGGCGAAGATACCAAAGGGCTGCATTCTGATGTAAGGTCAACAAAGTACTCTGTGGACTACAGTCTAACTTTGAGTCACAGGAGCAGCTCCCAAAATCTTAAACCATGACTTTAATCTCTTAATCTTAGATTGTCAGTCCCCTTGGTGGGAACACAAAAGAGCAGCTTTCAGAAAGAAAATAGCAGTATTCTGGGACTCAAACTATTCCTTTAAATAACTTTTCAGATACAATGGCAAGCATACATAGATGAGTAGGTAGATATGGGAGTCAAAAATGCTGGATTCTAGTTACTTATTCTGTCAACAGACAGCTGTGTTACTTTGAAAAAAAAATCTCTCCAAGTATCAACGTCCTCATGTAAAAGTGGACTGAATAATATTACCACTAAAGTATTTCTTAACTTTGCCTCAGTTTCTTTATCTGTGAAGGCATAAATAATGGGTCCTATCATGGTATCTGAATTATCATAAATAATGAATAAAAGTGTTCTGCGGTCCTTGCAGTGACAGAGAAAAAGCTTATGGCTTTCTGTCAACATAGGGACAGTGGGAGCTCTTAAAGATCTGTTGCCAGTTCCTTACTGATTCATCATCAAGGATCAAACTTACTTACATTGTCATCTCTCATGTCCTTAGAAGCATAATAAATCAACCGTTGGACAATTGCATCATCCAAGATATCAGTATTCTGAATAATGGAAGTGAGATGGCTATATATGTCTTCCTGTGAACATACAAGGATAGACACAGAAGCTTGAAGGAGCAGATGAAGTCCCAATGGCCAACACCATTAAGAAGCACTATATCTCTACCGCACAACGCGTTCTCAGAACAAAAGGCTTACATGTACTTGTCTACATGTCTGTGGCAAAATCTTATTGAAGGCAGCGGTGGGCTACCCGACTGAAGTCTTGAAAGTCACCACTGCAGGATGGTTGTAGGATGCTCAGGAGAACGGAAATGCCCTCACTATTGTTCTTCCCACCAGGAAGTCACAGGGTATTAAGAACACACCATAAGGAACACAGAGAAGCTGCTAAGCTATGACACTTGATCTTAAGGGGAATTTTTATATCCTTGCTTCATCCATGGCTTTGTGAAGAGAAAGTTGTAAATCCTTTCGGATAGAGCTACAGCCTAGGAGATCGTGAAGCTCAGTCAGATGCTAGGTGTGAGGCTCTTCTGAATCTCTTAGATAGTTATGCGGCTGTTGAAGATGAGAGAGGTTCTGAAATTTCCAATAGCCTCAGCATTCTACCTGTGTCTAAGTTGTGAAAGAACTTCTTTTGCATAAGGAGGTGTAACAGGCAGTCACGGTGGGAAACTACTGAATTAAGTAATCAAAGTATGGATGCTGCCTGTCCCGGAAGGCCACACTGAATGACCACGGGCATTATTCTGGAGTCGACAGAAGAATTTGGGTGTAGTCCTGCTATTCTTAGGCAAGACGTGTGACTTCTCTATGCCTCACTTTTCTTAGTTGTCAAATGGAAAAGGTGACACCTATCTCATCAAGGAGTGAGGTGTGAACACAGTATGCTAGCTGTTGTTGGGAGAGCATCTAACTTTAGAATAGGTAAGTGTCCAATGAAGGGTAGCTGTTGTTACTTACAAAAGGTTAATAAAGCTAGAAAAGCCTTCAAGTCACAGAGGAAAAGTCTCTAGTTGTGAAACAGCATACTGATGTGTGTAGGGGAGACCTTTCGGTATTTGCACAGACCACTCAAATTACACACACGGTTGTTAAGTCTGAAGTCTTCCCTACCACTACCCCGCTTTCTGTATCTGTCTTGGTAAGTTTATGGAGAGGGGTATTTGGGTTTTTTGTTTTTGCTAGCTTCTAGAATTGTATACTCTGATTTCTCAAATGCTAAATACCATTTCTTAAACACTATAATGACTTCAATTAGAATTACAATTTCTGAAAAATTGAACTCCATGTGGGAAGCCAAAGAGAAGAGTAAAAGTCAAGGAAAGAAGGACATCTAAGAAATATTCCAACAACTGGACTAAAAAAAAGTGAACGGGAATGAGATTTTTCTCTATTTTTCCTTACCTTGCTAATATTATCTTCCTTGTTCAGCATGTTGAGTGTGAGGTTAATATCTCCAAAAGTCTCTAAAATGAAAATTTTAAAGAAAGTTAAATATGTGCTAAAATGTCATCCGTGAACTTACTATGCAATAATCACAGAAAGGTTTTCATTTATCACCTTCTCTCTTTGCCCCCTGCTCCTTTCTCCTCTCCCTCTCTCTCACTTTCCACCTCTCCTCCTTGACTGCTACCTTTGAGGGCAGGAACTGACTTATTCACATTTCATACACTTGACATATTGAAAATAGCATTTCATACACTTGACATACCTGAAAATAGATTCAGGTTATTTTTCAGAACCTGAATCAACATGTGTTTGGGGGGAGATAAAAAGTGATCGATTCCTATTTATTCCTCTGGATGTCTAGGTATCCCCCTGTAAATCCCCTCTAGCAATTCTCAGCTTTCAGACTGTATGAGCTGAAGTTCCTCACACCTAGCTTGAGTGTTAGAAGGCAAAAGTGGAGGCCGCGCTTCTCTTCTATGCTCCTTCTTCTTTCCCTCTCTCTTCCCATCTTCCCTCTGGCCCTGCCAGGTGCTTCCTCAGGTCCCATGCTCACAGAGTCCGGCTCTTTTATGATTATGACCTAAATATTTTATCTTGTGATTTCTAGGAACATTTGAATTTGAATAAAACTCTCCAAAAAACAGAAAAAAAAAATCGAGCAATGGAATCAAGCAATTTCATGACAGATGGAGAGTCGGTAGGTGAGATACATTTGGAGGTGCTGAGTTTCCAAAGCCTCCCAAACAACACAGCCACCCCTCCCCCCTTTTTTGGCAAAGCAGAAAGGCAACCCTACTTGAAAATCATGGGAAAGTATTTCCAAAGATCTCTTCCAATATTTAACATTAAACAAAAAACTATCTTTGGGTAGTAACCACTTTTTACTCAGGTACACTAAATATTTTTAAAAGAGTAAGACAACTATCTCTCAGATTCCTGACCCATCAATGGCTGAATGTTGTATGGTTTTCCTATTTTGAAATAAAGGGAGAGTAATGTGAAATAATCTTAATTTAACATATCTTTTCATAAAACACTAGGGGTACAGTTCTCCCCCAGTGACACACACCATGCCTCACCCTACACTGCATATGGCCACATAGGTACAAAATGCCCAATTCCTGCCAATCCCCAGATGCTTACCTACAGATTCCTCTATGTTCTCAGTCATGTTTGACTATTTCAGGCTCTCTAAGAGCTAGCACCTTGTTCTCAGAAAAAGTAAGGCTAGTAAGTCGAAGAAGTAGGTTGGCAAATTTCTCATATAAGGTTCACATAAGGGTCTCTAAATTAAAGTTCTTACTCCACTTGATCGGCACAGTGATCTGGGAGCTTCCAGTGATGGGCTGCTGTTGAGAATAAGGATGCTGTATCCTACCACTGTGACATTTTCTTGCTTCTTAGCTCCTGCTGACCAACAAAATGGCTGCATTTCACCAAATATTGTCCTTTTGGTGGAGACCAGAGTATCTGAGAAGGAAGAAATTAGAGACTTGGACTCAAACCATTTTTGTAGACCAAAGGAATTGCTGTCCCTAAACTTGGGCCCATTGATCACAAGATTGGAAATGGTTTTGAGTAGTCTCTTTACTGGCCTGATGACTGGAAAGCCTTTATGGTGATCTTGTTGATTGTTCTACTAGGTGAAAGTCAGTCAAACTGGGCATGCTCAGTGGACTGGAACCCCCACCAAGGGCAGTTGAATGGAATGCCCAACTGACAGCAGCAAAGCCAAGGCTTCTCTGGTGCCCTTCCCACTCCCCTTCCTCCCTGCCCCCACCATCATTGATGGTGCTCTGGATTGCTCCCTCACACCAGGTTTTGTCTATTTCTTCAACTCCATTCTCTTTCTGTTTTTAGCTCATTTTTTAATCCAACCTCTTGGCTATAACGTGTTCAAGTTTACTTGTGCAGACCTAAATCTAAAACTAGACAAAGACACCACAAAGAAGAAAACTATAAAGCAATATCTCGCTTAACATTGATATAAAAATTCTCAACAAAATACATTCAATAATACATTACAAGGATCATACATCATGACGAAGTGGAGTATATTCGAAGGGTGCAACGATGGTTTAACATAGACAAATCAATTAATGTAACATATTACAGAAATTAAAAAAAGAATAAAAAGCATATTAAAATATCAGAAAATTCAAAGAAAGCTTTTCATAAAATAGAGCAGCCATTTATGACAAATTCTTAGTAAGATGGAAATAGAAGGAACCTCTACCAACACAATAAAGGGCGTCTATCACAAAACTACAACTAATATTCTGCTTTTTGGTGAAAAACTGAAAGTTTTTCCTTTAAGATCAGGAACAAGGCAAGGATACCCATTATCACCATTTTTGTTTATTCTAGTATTAGAGATTTTAACTAGAGCAATCAGATAACAAGAAATACGAGGAATCCAGATTAGAAAAGAAGTGAAACTTTCATTACTTGCAGATGATAGGACACTATATATAGAAAACTCTATAGACTCCACTAAAAAGGCACTGGAAATGATAAATGAGCACATTAAATTGGCAGTCTACAAAATTAACTAAATTCTGTTGTATTTTCATATACAAATAGTGAGAATACAATAAAAGAACCCAATTGCACTATTAACAGACATAGAACAAGTCATAAAGAGATATTCTGTGCTCATGGATGGGAAGAGTTAATGTGGTCCAAATGAATATTTTACCAAAAGCAAAATACAGATTTTTTTAATTTCTTCTTTAATTTTCTCATTAATCCAATAATGAGGAAATCAAATAAATTAAAATCTATTGATAAAAATTTTAATTGTAGTTTTATTAATTTGATTGCTACTTAAAGAATATTACAAATCCTTCTCTTTTTCTAATTAATAGCCAATGAACATATTTTCTTTTGGCAGAATAAAGCAAATGCTAAATATAATTTTAAAGTTAAAATGAGGCAAAATATAGTATTGTCTACTGTGACTTAACTCATGGGCTATCCCAGAATAATCATTTTGTGCCTCTTAAAAATATTGGTATACTAGAAAAAAATAATATTAATGACACAAATTTAGTTAAAATATCTGCCTTACAAGGACATACAACATAAGCAGGAATGCTTTTAAAAATGTGTTTGTATATACATATACCTTATTTGCATTAAAAATTGGCAAAGTATCTCATTCACAAGTTATAGTATCTGAACAGATTTGTGGTTCTGAAGTTGGCACTTAAATATTTCCCTTGCCTGTCAAGAAGTGTCACTTTTAAGTTTTATTAAATGAGTACCATATGCACATCTAAATTTAGACAGCATTTTTAAAAACAGGATTGAATTAGCAATTCTCACAGGGCCATTTTGTGTCATTTTGTGCTGAATGCATTGTCGTCAAAGTACAGCTTTCTCCACTACGGCGGGATCATCAGGTTTGTCTGAATATTTTTCTAATGCCTGGGTGACATCTGTCTTTCTGTGGAGGAGAAGCCTGTATGAATGAAAGTGCCCTGTAATTGGAGGGGGTGTTGGATGGCTGTACAAGGTGACCTGTGTCCCTCTAGTGACTCCCAAGGCCTTCTCACTCTGCCTCCTATTCTTAGCGGGTAGCAACTTGGCCTCAGCTGGGGAATGTCCAGGGCAAGGAACTTTAGTACTTTTCTACAGTCAGACTATTCCATTTTGAAACAACTCAAACTTTTAGAAAGTCCAGCTTTATGTGTCAATTTCTTTGGTTTTAGAAAATCCGTGTTTGGACATACTTCTGTCCTTTGTAATAGGGAAATTCTATTCTTCTTTCCTATGATAGTACCTCAATATTTGAAAATATTTCCAGAATCATTCTATACCTCACAGATTTTCTGTTCTAGGAAAGTCTCTAAAATATCACTTCAGAAATATGTCAATGTGGTATTTCTAGGTTTTTACCATCTTTCTCACTTTCCTCTGAATATTTTCTAGTGTCTAAAAGTCTCTCTAGAGTATCAATAACTGATTGAAACATTCCATACTGATGTGGACACTGAATTTCTCTTACTTCAGCCTGAGAGTTACATATTTTTTTTAGTACTCCATCACATTGCGTTTCTATGCTCTAGTTAATTCACAGGTATTTTTACTTAAACTACGAATAATTGCAGCCATTTTTAGCAATGTTTTATGGCTGAGCAGACCAAGGCTTTCACAGACCTGGCAACTTGCTCACATTTCCAACCTCAGGAATAGCCCTTTCCTATTTCCCTTATTTAAGTCAGTGGGTGCTTAACGTATACAGGAAAATGGAATTATTGCACGTCTAAAAATTTTACCTTTTTGCTGGAAACTGAGGAATAGACTGAAATCAGGGCACTTCTGGGGGTTTCAAATCACAGATGAGAGATGAGTGGATGTCATCCTAGGGCATCTGGCTGTCATGGAGGAGGCTGCAGTGATGAAGGGGCAACTAGCCCAGGAGTAAGCACCTATTGAGTTGGGTTTCGTAAGAGCAGTAGTTACAAGGTATTGATAATAAGGAAAATATTGGTTTGTACAATATTGTATGAAAAACTCTAAGTATAAACACCACAGTTCTCTAAGAAATCTTGGATAGTGTATGACCCAGAGGTGCTACTTTATTTTGTTCCTACTGTCCTATCAGGAAAAACCTGCTCCTTCTAATTTACACCGAGCATCTCGGCTCAGCAATGGCAGTTTCCCAGCATTCTCAACTCGGCTAAGCACTGACTGTTGTGATGCTTTGAATGAGGTCAATTTTCATTTTGGCAGCTCAACAAGATTTCCATGAAAGAAGCAGAGAGTATGGGACAAACACAATCCCGAGCTATTTTCTATTGTTCATATAGACTACTTAGTGTATTTGATATAAAACTAGACTAGAGTGAGAATTAATTGCTGTATCAATAGGCCACTCCTTAGAGGCGTATCTCTGATGCCTAGAAGCTAATGAGCTGCATTTCTGGGTGGCATATTTGGAAATTCTTTAGGCTTCCTCTTCAAACAAAAGATAGACAAGAGCTAGAATTGCTGTTTAAGCATGAAAGGAGAAGCCTTTTGTGTCCTTTAAGGGCTTGTTCATCTTCATAGCCCCCGTGCCCAGAGCCTGCGCTGCACTCTCTATCAGCTTTAACTGCATGCACCTCTGTTTATAACCATGCGTCCAGGTGTGTGCCTATGTGATGGCCTTCTCTCCATAAAGACAGAGACCATGCTCTGCTAGCTGTTTGTATGCTCCGTGTCTGGCAAAGAGGCTTGCCAAGGTTGTCCAATAAATACATCCTCTAACCACTTGAGTAAATACAGATTATCTCCCTGATTACCACTTGTGACATTCACCCCCTTTCATTTCAAAATGAAGTTTACCCAATACCAATCTGTGGTAGGCAATGAAAAATCGAGCTCAAATCCTCTGATATATCTGGCAGCCTAATATTATGGCTCCATTTCAAATTTCTTTTTTCCCCTTTTCTCAAATTTTATTATTTTGTCAATCATTTTCATATCTACACAGCTCTCCACCTCTCCATTTGCCACAGGCATCACACATCTTCCACCAAAATCCCCATGACCATGACGACCCCTTCCATCCCTGTCCCCTCCTCCTTCCCTCTATTCACGCAGGTAGCTAATATATTTTTCACAGGATGTTTCTCACCTGCCCATCAGATCAATGTGTCTTTCTCATGGTCTTGATGAAGGCAGAAGAGGACAAGATCAATCACACAAACTCTACCTTCCA
Source organism: Scalopus aquaticus (assembly GCA_004024925.1). Taxonomy (NCBI): domain Eukaryota; kingdom Metazoa; phylum Chordata; class Mammalia; order Eulipotyphla; family Talpidae; genus Scalopus; species Scalopus aquaticus. The sequence continues at coordinate 72,051 of PVIJ01003510.1, forward strand.
GGAATAGTTCACTTATTTTTCAGAGTCTGCCCATAGAAATGCTCCTGGCATGAACGTTTCTGTCAGAACACAAGTCCCTGCTTGCATTACACCTCTTAATAACCCATTCACCAAAGCATGCCCCATTATTGAGATATGGGGGTTACTGTCTACCCCCAGTGAGAGAGTCCTATAATGTTACATCCCAAAGGGTGTTTATGCAGGAAGCAGTAACGAATTAGGCGCATGGTGCTAGGACCACTGAGACCCAGACCACATTCTCATGCGACACATGTGCTCCACAGGCTGAAAAAAGTCAGTGGTTTGGGAATTTTTGGATTCACAGCTTGGCTCTGCTCTTTATTTACACAATTTGGTCAACTCTATTATGGAGACAGTAACAGTAATACCTACTTATGTTACAGAAAGTACTTGGAACCTGCTAGGCTCATAATGAGTGCTAGGCCCTTCTTTAAACATGCTTTCTTTCAAATATCTTTTCATCTTTATGAGAGGTTTATCAGCCTCACTTTATAATCCGTCTCTGAAGAAAACCTCACCTGATATTGTTTGGCGGCATGAATCAAATACCTAGAAGGACTCTTTTATTCCTGTAAGAGGGACAGACAGGAGCATACCCCACCACCATCACACTTCCTGAGGAACAGTCCTTCAATTATTTTTCAAAGCCTGCTCATTGCAACTCTCTGCCATGAACATTTCTGTCAGAACAGAAGTCCAAACTGGGTAAAGATAGATTTGTGATTTCTAATGAAAGTCATATAACTCTAAAAATAAACATGGATTACAGACACACCACAGTGTTCTCTGAGCCTGCAGCAGATTGAAGTTAAAATAACAGATTATTCCCACCGTGTGGCGGGAATGCATGAGATAACATACTTGAAACCGAACTGACATTACAGAACTGGATGGAAACAAATTTGTTGTCATGGTAGGATTGTCAAGGGTTCTGTCAAATTTTTCTCAAACAAACAAAAACTATCAGTTTCTAAAGGAATATTTTCAGGGCAAAAGAACATAGGCTTCAGCTATGAAAGAATGTCAATTTGTGTTGTTGAGTTCAAATGAAAGTTCCACTCCAAGTGAAAAAAATTAACTCTGGGAATATATATTCTCTGTACTAGCATCATTCGGAGTGTTCATCATCTTTTCCTCTCCTAGAGCACTACAGTTTTTATTTCCTACAAGCTGAATTGGAGTGATATAAAATCACTCTTATTAGAGAGGAAAGTGATCCATCAAAACGTTCTGTCTTTCTGCATCAGCAAATGGCGGGCATTTTTGAGTAAGGAATAGCTTAGTTACCTGACTCTACGAATAGTTTGATCACCAGATCAAAGTCAGAAATAGCTCCGAGAGACTTTTTTAAAAAATTGGTAATATCAAAACTAAGCACAAGGATGACAGCAAACATCAACAATACTCAATTGAGAATGGTTAATATTAATGCATATACGCAATGGTAGATCAAATTGAAAGCTGTGGAATGAAGAGTGCACATACATTCATTTCATAAGACCCCTTTTAATCTTAACTACATAAATTATTGATTGATTTGGACAAACTACCAATGATGAAAATTTCTGCAGAATTGTTCTGAGTAGCAAATGAAACAATCTAACATGAGAGGGCTCTTTTAAAATGTTAAACCTGTTTCTCTGAACCACCATGAAAACCCTTTTCTGGAGTGCTCTTGTATTTTCAGGAATTTTTGGCCTTTGGCTCCTTTGTTTTGCAAGTTTCTTTTTCAAGTAAATTCAATACCATATTTTAAAAGTATTGTCAAGATTAAGCAGCATACAGGTTTTAGTGGTATTGCTCCTTGCGTGACCCAGTAATTTCCAAGTAAGCTGTGACACATAATGCTTATCACAATGGTATTTATAAAATAAAAACATTTACACAACTCACTGGTTCATTCCTAAAGAGATAATTGAATAAATTATGGTATATCCACAACATAGACATTATATGAATTAAAAAATTTAATGACATGGCATAGTAATATTCAATAACTGTCACTAATTTATCAGATTGGATGCTGGCCATTATGCTGGAGTAGAGTTCTGGAATCCTCTGGCAGTGTTAGATATATTTCTCTAGCTTCTGAAATGTTAGGCAGTTTAAGGAGACCACAGGGATGGAATCAAGGCAAATTTTGTGGGAGCATATGGGAATGTGTGAGGCAGAGACTATTTCCAACCACTATGGAGATATTTCAATATTTCAGTAACTGAAATGTTTGTAGTGTGCATTCCAGCTGGATATCAACCCATATGTGAGCGCAAAAGGATAGCATATACAACTGTATAGTTTTATCCCATTAGATTGTGTGTATTTATGTATGAAAAATATCAAATATGATATAATTACATTTTCTAATTTTTTGGCCCATATTTTTCCAAATTTTCCACAATGAGATTTTTTGGGGGGCATTTTTGGCATTTCTAGTTTTTCACTGGAAAAACTCAGAAATGAGATGAACATTTTTCACACCTTCAGATAAAATGTACAGGAGTTTGTCCTGGTTATACCCTAAGAGTGGAATTGTTAGAGAGTAGGATATATGCTCACTAAACTCTACAATATGCCACTAAGGTATTTTCCCAAGTACTATACCCCATCAGACCTTTCTTTATAAAGGATTACACTGATAGTGCAAGGGGAACAGTGAGGAGCAACCTCCAAGGCAGTAGGTGGCGCTCATCATCAACTCATAGCCAACTTAACTCACAGTCAAGCTCAGAGCTTTCTAGACTTCACTCCCTGAGGTCAACTTGATAGCAGAAGATGGAGCTTTTAGAACTCTACTCCCTTTGGGGAGACTGATGGGAAATAAGATGAAGCCAAGGATTTTGGCAGTTAACTGCTGGGCTTTTGGTGTTCAAGCTTCTGGGCTTCTACCAGTTAAGCTGCTGGTGAGCAAGAGTGTGGATAAATTATGTGCAGCTTTGGCTTGAACCTTGGTTTCTGCTCAGTGGGAGCTATTGCCAGTAGGACAGGTGGCCTCTGGCCACATGCCAGCCTGTTAATACTCTTCTCTCTCTCTCTTTCTCTCTCACACACAAACATCACCCCTCCTCTCCCCCCCTACCCCCTACACACACACACACACACACACACACACACACACACACACACACACACACACACACTTTCCTCACTTCCTGTATAAATAAATCCTGTTATTCACACTATGGCTGCTTTGGGGTTGTGCCCTCCTGTTGTAAACACAAGTGAGGACCTGCCAACTGGATCATCCCCTCCCTGCCTCCAGGTTTGCTCAGTTTAATAGCTATTTTCCCATACTCAGTATTGCCAGATTTAACTTTTCCTTATAATAAGAGATACATGTTATTTATTACAATAAATGAGTTATTAAATGGGTTATTAGATTTAAAATGTTTGTCTTTTAGTTTTAACAACATTTATTAACAGTTTTATATCCTTTAACTCCTGTATCTCTTTCATCTGTTTCTCTTCTAATTTGAATACTTTCTCCAAAGCTATTCAATATAGGATTTTTTTTTTTGTTCAAATCTTTGGAGACCTTTTATGTTTAAGAACACGTTTATTAAACCTGCACGCTGGAATTACAATTCGAGCTTACACTTCAAAGTTATTTGCCCATGTTATTTGCTAGTTTGAAACTATTATTCCATTTTCTTTTTATATCCAGTGTTCCTGTTGGGAAGTCTGATATCAACCTGATTACATTTCCTTCGTACGGTATCTGCTCTTTTTTTTTTTTTAGAAGATTTGTTTTCTATTATTCTTAAAGTTTAACTGTACTGCACCCAGTGGATTATTTCTAATATGATACTCCACCTGTCCTTTCATTTTGAACACATTCATCTTTAACTCTGGAGGAATTATAATACCTATTTTCTAAAAAGCTCGTCCTCTTTTTTTTCTCTACGCTGGGACTCCTATTATACTGATGTTTCCACTTAAAATTTTGTATCTCTTTTCTGTTAAATTCTATTTTTGGAATTTTGCTTTAGTTCTCATTTCCTATTCTATCTAAAATAGTTCCTAAAAGTCCTAGAAAGAAAATTCAGTAATTCCATCTTCTGAATAATTCCTGAATAATTCCTTCTTCAGTATTTCCTTCTGTTATTTTATAATAGCATTTGTACCCATAATTGCTTCCCTTGGTATATTTGTCATACTTATTTGAAAAATTCCTGGGCTGTTTATTGTAATTTCATTTCCAGTGGTGTATGTTTTCCAATTCTTTTGTCAGTCATGGTACTCCTTAAATCCGCTATCATTTTGGAGTGTGAGCTTTTATTCTCTGCAATGTATATTGGGCACAAAATAGAATCCATTGAGTTCAAGAATAAAGCAGATGGTGAGCTGTAGCCTAGAAATTTCATAAAACCATACTTCGGGAAGTTCTCGCCGTCATGGTTGGATATTATTTTGCCATTCTATTTTTGCTTGTTCTGAAAAATGTTTTGCATTTTTTGAAATTTGGAGTTATTTTATCAGAATTTCTTCATTTGTTTTTACTTATGAAATATTTACCATCTTCAGATAATCCTTAATATTTTCTATAGCTATCATTAAAAATATATTTAATCTAATACACTTGGCATTTATTTGCATGCCACCATTTACTGATTACAGCTTTTGAAAGCAGTTGATAGAGATGGATAATTGAGGGTCACTTTTAATTTTTGCTTCTTCAAATCAGCATCAATTGTTATTCTCTAATAGCATATAATTAGAAAAATAAAAGTTCATATGTGACCAGAATTTATGAGTATCTTTTCTCTTACAGATTAAATGCCATTCTGAAAAAAAAAACAATGCAGCCAAAATAGTATTTGTCTTTGTGCTCTCATATTGGCAAAGATGGAAAAATTTGTAGTACTTAGTATGGGTGTGGAGTGGGAAAATAGAGATTCATAAATTCTCTTTAGATTGTAATTAATAAGTCTTTAAAGGAAAATTGGCAATTTAAAGAACAAGACACTTTCAAAAAATTGATTTCCTTTAAAAATAATTATTGTAACATTGGCTTATGCCAGTTTGTATATTAGATGTATAAGCTCTCCCCCCACTCAGATTTTTTTACTATATCACACCTACCACCAAGACATCCATAGTCCACTGTCACTGATAATGGTAGTCCTGTGGGTCACAGGCTTTCAAGAGCTTTCACTGCAACTTAATTATCTGTTTTATAGGTTACACAGTAGATTGGATTTTTGTCCTTTAATACATTTTCAAGCATTAAACATGAATAGACTTTCAGGCATTTTGTCAGAGATACACTACACTGATATCCTGCCAAATTTGGTCCTATATGAATACATTTAGAAATTACAAAATTGGCAGGATATATTTAAGCTGAATGGCTTCCCAAGTGAAACATACACAGATTAAACAGTTTCTTTAAGCATTAAGCAATTTCATGAAACAGACTCAAAATAGTTCTTCTGTGTCAGTTTTTCCCCATTGGTTTCTTGTTAAATATCCACATGTAAGTATATCACTGGCAGTTTCTATTTGTGATCACCCTTTTCTTCTTTTTGTTGCTGTTCCTTGGGTGATGAGGTTAAGGGTTCTTGACATCACATCTCAAGAGAACAATAAATGCATCAGGTGAGACAATTAAATTAATTTATTTGTATTTTAGTTGTAAAAGGTTGGATTCATCATAATCCCTAGCTCACAATACAGTTTCATCATTGGTTAACACATGGCTTTCCTTTAGTTCTTTTGTTTATGGAATAAACTTCAGTCTTCTATTCCACACACAATATTCATATAATTAGAGACATGTTGCTATTTCTGTGGGTGAACATGAATAGAGACATTGAATAGGACTTGTTTATCTTTTGTAAATGGCAATGTCTATGTGATACAGACACAGTAGCATTAAAAAGAATTCTTAAGGGAAGGTTAATTTAGTATGGTAGAAAGTTCTGAAGTGAAAATCAGGAGACTTGGACTTTATTCCTTGTTTTGCTACCTACTTGTTGGTAACCTTAGGAAAGCCTGCCAACTTCTATGGGATTGCCCTTAGCTCCCCAACTATTGTAGACTCATTTTCCCCTGAGACCTACCTTCAGTAATTTTCTTTCTCAATCAATTCTATTCAAACCATCAGCAATTCCTGGTAACTCTACCCTCATAATACATCTTGAATTTAGAATATCTTCTACAACAATCTCGGTCCTAGCTACCATCATCTCTTACTACGGTTTCTTAGATGGTTTGTTTGGTTCATTATTTTCAAATGTAAATTTATTTTTGCTTTCTTACTTAAAACTAGGATGTAGACTAAACTAAAACTTTTACCATGGACATGATCAATCCTTGCTTATATCTTCTCTTTCTTATGTTGCTTATATAGTCCAATCACATTGGCCTTATTTCCTTTTTTAAAAATAAATTTTGAACTTAATAATCACATGCATACTTATGTCCTATCTCTTAGCTCTAATAGCTTGGTCTCATGAGAATATGCCTTTTATTATCTATTTTTTCTCTTGATTATTGGTGATATAACCATTATATTGTTCCAGAATGTTCATATGCCTAGTGATTTTTTAATTTTAATATCAGTATTGTGTGTATATTAAAAAAAAAAACAGTAGAGGCTCCAGTTGATGTTATTACCCATTAGGAAATTTCTGTTCTCCCTCTGCCAGGCAGAGTGTGCAGAACACGGCACCTCAATCCACTTCTTGACTGACTCTGGTTGCGATTTACCTCCAGGTCGTCCCTGTTTTTAATGCTTGACCCTCCAGGGTTTTTCGTGGAAAGACTTGCGGAGCTTGGTCTCTTCAATGATAACACATGGTCAGAATCTCCACTCTGACTTTGATAGGTTTTTTTTTTTTTTAAACCAGCTTTATTGAAAAAATAATTTGTTATAAAATTTACCTACTTAAAGTGGACAATGGTGTTTAGTCTATTGAGTTTTGCAATCATCACCACAATCTAATTTTAAAAAATTTGAGAGAGATTTGACTTAGTTCTTCAGGCTCCCACCACGCGCAGCTTCAGGACTAGCAGATGTCTTGAGGAAGTGACTTTGTGTTTATGTCCGTAAGTCTCCACTTTTGCTACTCTTAGCGACACAACTAAGTTCTGCTGGCTTTTCTTCCCCTCTACAGTAGCTTTTCGATAGGAATCCAGTCTAGAGCGACAGCCTTAAAAGTGCTTATGCTCCCATACTGGAAAATGGCCCTATGGAAGAAGTGGGTGGGTACTGCCAGGGTCATTCATCACTTCGTCAAGGGCTCTCAAAACTCTTGCTTGTTTTTATCTTTCCATATTTTTGCCCCTAAGCTTTGGAAAACTGCAAGAAATTTCTCGGCTTAAGGTTTTAGCCTCCTGCTCTGCACCTCTGAAATCAATCACTGTTTTGAGGGAAAAAGTAGCCATGTGTCTGAAGCCATTCATTTCTCTAATTTTTTACTCCAGTCCTGCTGAAACAAAAGATGCCACTGGTTTGTCTACCCCCTGGCAAAGGCCCACTTTGATCTTTACCAATGTCCAAGATAAGGATGTGCCCCCAGAGACAGCAGCAGATCCTCAACTCACCTCTCAAAGATTCTTTCTCTGAAATGTTATCTTCTCCTCCCTGTTGCTTCTACAGCCCTTTTATAATTAAACAGATGACTTTAAATTTTGTCTTGTTATTCTGTTCTTTTTTAGCAGCATGTCAGCCTGAAATTGACATGAAAGTAGAAGTCAAAAAGCCTCATTACTTGGAAAAGTGCCCGATTCCTTCTCACCTCAGGGTCTTTTCATGGGTTGTTCACACTGTTTGCTTCTTTCTCCCAAGAGTGCACAGGTCTGGCTTCTTCCAGCTCTTTATTTCTTATCATCATTTGTAGTAATTTATTTGTTAATAATTAATAATTTATTTTTTGTCTCTTTCCCATTAATTTATGCACATGAGACTAAGAATAATGTTTGTCCCTAATAGTGCTTTCAGAAAGCTCTCAATTGAATGAATAAATAAATACTAAAATGAATTATTGAAAGAATAATTCAAAATAGAAAATTTGGCTTTATTCTCTAAGGGAAATTATTTTTTATATAGATTTTTGTGTCAGTGGTGGATGATTTCCACATTTATATTTATAATCTTATATTTTCTTTATTTTCCTATACTTTTACTTTAATGACATATTTTGATCACTCGCTGGCACATAGCTCTGTGATTTTGAGATTAAGAAGATTTTTAATAAAACACGTTTCCTCAGGTAATATTACAATCAATTTTAAGAGACACATTAGCAAAGCCCACAAATCCTTTAAGATGTCTCAAGCTAAATTCATTTCTTCATCTTGAAATCTCTTCCAGGTTGCATACTTTCATGAAATTGTTGTTATGGTCCTAGATACTAAAACAAGACACTTGATGACCTGCAATGAATTAAAAAAAAAAACAAAACAACAAAACCCCCAAAATGATCTGCAGTCCTCCTCCTGACTTTCCAAAGCCTAACATATTTATATTAGAATCCCATCTAGATCACTAAAATACCAGGAAAGTTATCTTTTTTGAAATTTATCTTAAACCATAGGTATTAAACCCACTCTATATGATTAATATGTGGATCAAAAAAAAAAAAAAAGAAAATATAAGAAAGAAAATATTTTCCCAGCTATGGTAAGAAATAAAGGCAAATCCCTGATGTCTCACATGGTTGGGTTAACATACAGGTTTAAACGCCAAACTCTTCACACTAGCTCATATTAACAAAAGGTCAGCAGAAGAGGCATGCTGGGTTGGGACAAAGGGGCCAGTGGGTTTGTGGTCCAGGGGAGAAATGGCTCTTTACATTTTCTTGAGAACTACTGTGTATACAGGTAATTTATTATTGTGGCTTAGATGCCCCAGTGGTACCTGTCTACACATCTGAGAACACCAGATGCTGATGCGGCCAACCTTGGAAGTTAATTTAAGGCTTCGGGTGGAAGCCGAGTTTTCTCTGTCTTGATCTGCCCACAGCTGGAGAGCCTGGATCTCTGGCACCCCTTACCAGACAGTCTTGCTGGTTTCTTTTCATAAAGTCACCCCGATACAATCTGGGAGAGAAGTCAATTGGATTTTTAATAGCACCTTTGGCTTTTGTTATAAGTGTAGGGATGAAGGTGTAATGCCTGAAATTCTACAAAATCCTCAGTAGAATCTGTATTATTCAGTAATAGGTTTGGGGGATAAGATAATAGGCTGTTTCTTTCTTCAAGGTGGGTCCAGAGTGAGATGAAAGTGTCTATATAGGATCTGGTTATATTAGGGTTATATATTAAAAAGTACTTGATGCTATGTCTGATTACACTGGCACAAACCTGGGAAAAGCTGTGGAGGCTTTTAAGTCCATGTTAGAAAATGGTGGGTACTGCAATTCAGACGAGGGCCAGTCTTCAAGGACTCAGAGCACTGAGTAACTCAAACCAATTGTTAATTTACTTCCAGTTTCTGGTGTGGAAGCTGGGACCAGACTCTTCAGAAACACTGGTCATTGCAGGGAGCTGATTGGATTTGGGGGCAGGGAAGGGCAATAAATAGTATCTGCTACAATATGCTATTTAAATGCTATCCAAGCACTAGATAATGGAATAAAGAAACCATTTTTGTGTATTTGCATCAATAGTAAATGCCTGAAGTTCTTAAGAATGCAGTTTTGATAAGCAATTAGTGTGAAAATTAATAGGAATGATTTGGTAATCAAGCAATATGAGTATTAATTAACTGATATTGTAAATATTTCTAAACTTCTAAAAATTACTCAAAATTTTATGAGTATCTTAGATGTATGTTCAATTTTTGCATTTATGTTTCTTTTTAACACAAACACACTGCCGATGGTACTCAGGCTGAAGGACCAGCCACCGTTTCCAATAGGCCACAGGAAAAGGGGAGCTGTGGGGGGATGTTCATGCCAGTAATCACACGTTCTATCCAGAAGCTACACATGTACATCTGTTCACATTTCATTGGTCAGAAGGGGAGACACTTTCATTTTTGGTTGTTATAAACAAAATAGAAATGCTTCAGTGCTGTAGGTCCTGGTGTTGTTATAAGCACTACTTGACAAAGGATAACAACTTCTGGTCTTATGGTTTGAACTATGACGTGGCTTTATTTGCACATTAAGGATCATGTTTTAGGTAAAATATATCCTTTTCTAAATCTCTGAAGTCCCTGAACACTGAAAGGGTGGTATCAAGCAAGCAATCCTACAAGTATGTTTTCATTTTCTATTCATGGGTCTGCTGTCCACATGCTTTAATATCATATTGTTAGGTTTATGATTGCAGACATCGGGCCATGTCTATTTACTTGGCATAAAGGGTGATTCATTCTAAAAAGAACTTAAAACCTTTATTGCTGATATTGCCCATTCTGGCCAGGCCTGCAAGAGCACAGTGCACACACACATCTCAACAGCTTAGTTAGATGTGGAGTATGATTGTTCCTATCATTTCTGTTCCTTGAAAACGCTAAGTAAATCATGGGATTTTTAATAAATCAGCTTTCAGTGTCAAGATTAGCAATAGAGGAAGTGCTTCATGTGACAGGAAATAAAGTGGAAAGTTCTATCACCCCTCTCCATTGGTGTGAAGTAGTAGTAACATTCAAGTAGATGCGTATACATTTCATTCTAGGCTCTTTAGTAGCTGATACATTTCTATCTGCCTACCTATTTTTCAGCTAATCCTCAGAACAAATAGACTTGAGTTGACTGGTATTGTTCCTTTTACCAGATGTGGAATCTGAACTTCAGGGAGATTTGTTCAAGTTCAAATAACTACTCGTGTCTCCAACTACCATCAACCTTGCTATTGGCATTTAGGCCTGTTTTTATTTTTAACTATCCAGTTCCTTTTTATTACCTTTTCATGTTATCAGTACTTGTATTTTTAAATAGTAATTTAAAAAGTATTTTAAAATTACTTTCTAATTGTAAATACTGATTTAAGTATACCTTTAAAATCTTCCCATTAAACTGTAAGCATCTCCCCATTTCTGGGGAGCAGTGATGGGAGCATGTACTCAGAAAATGCTTGTGAATGAATGAATGAATGTATGTGAGCTTCACATGTCTGAGTGAAGGCTGCTACCATTACCATGTTGGTAAGTCCACACAAATGGGACAGGCTTGAATTCCAAAGCCCATTTGCTCTCACTGTGTCTATGTAAGAAGAATAACTCTCAGGCCTTTTAACTTTAGTAGAACAGACAAGTTTTAAAATGACTTTTCATTCCCAATTATATTCTCAATTATATATATATATATATTGATATAAAAATCACAAGTTGATTATAGAAAATCTAAAACATGCAGAAAAACATAAATAAGGAAATAAAAACAACTCTAAATCCTCAAGATTTGTTTTCCCAGCCACTGTTTAACTCAACACTATGAGTTTTCCTGACTCAAATCACATATAGTTCTGCAACTTGGTTTTCCACTCTTTAATATGCTCCTTAATTTTTTTTAAAAAGATGCTTGTCAGTGGTCTCCTACTGTTCCATCATATGGATGACCCATAATTTATTATTGGACATTTAGGCTCTGTCAAGTTTTTCTATTATAATGTTGTAATGAACATCTTCCTCTATAAATCTTTATGGGTATGACTTTCAGTGCACCATCTGTCCCTTGGAACCCCTTGATTAGTGACACACACCTCTACTAACCAACATCTGACACATGAAACTGAAGCTGTGCAGTTAGAACTTGTCAAGAAGACAAATAGGAGAGCAGTGGCCTGTCTCATGCTCACAAAACAGAAAGGATACAACGATAATTTTGCAGACAATTTGTTTGGTTAGAAGGGTGATGTCTCATTGGTTCCACACATGATGTATTCCAGAAGAATGAAGGTGACCTCAGAGAGAACCAGTCACTTAGAACCCAATCCATCAAGTTGCAGATTATTTGGTGGCCAGCACCACCCAGAAAGCCAGAGACAGTTATCTGCCACTTTCCTGTTACACAGAATCAGAATTTACGAAGGGATGTAGATTAGCTTTAGTTTTAGTTTTTTTCCAGTATCTAGTGCTTGGATAGCATTTAAAATAGCATATTGTAGCAGACACTATTTATTGCCCTTCCCTGCCCCCAGCATATCTATTCCCTACTGAGAATAACAGAGAGCTCAATATTTACAGCTATGGAATTTCGTTGGAAGAGTTGCAGGCTTTTATAGAAAGAGAAAAAAATAATAAAGTATTCTAAAATTTAGTGAGTTCTACTGAATACTATGGCAAAAAGAAGAAATCTTTTGTTAAGCTTGAATGTCACCAGACCATAAAACTGTAATTAAAATCAGTTTATATATCTATTTTCAGGATGTCTGAAGTATATCTATTTATATAGCTCTCTATATATCTATTTAGTATATCTATTTATAAAGCTCTTTAAAGTGGGGTCTCATTTATGCTGCTAATATCTAGCAAAATCAACAAAAATTAAAAGCCATAAGAAAGACCTGAAATGGTTTCTAGTTACTTAACCCACAAGCATGAATGTTTAGTATTCATCTCAAATAGCCTAAGATGATAAACCTTTACCTTTGAACTAGCATTTAATATTCTAGGATGCACTGTAGAGTCTAGATCAAAATTCCAGGTATTTGATATGTCTCAGTTTTGTTCTGTGCTTCATGATGACAATTTTATCACTTGCTCTTAATGCTTATTGTACTAAATTGCTATATTAATATTAATATCAGAGTGTGAAAAATTCAACTGATAAGTGGTATGCAAATTACCTTAATGCAAACTTTAATGGATTAGAGGACTCAAAAATTCTTTGAAATAAAGGTAACTGAGGTGGTAAAAAGACCAAATAAGCATCATATAAAGAAAAGATTGCTGCAAGTAAAAAAATAAAATAGTTTAAAGCAAGCATGCCTGATTTTACTCAAACAATATGAAAGCTCATAAGCCTGGATTATATTATGGGATATAACAGGAAATATTTTTCCCCATCCTAATGTTATGATTTGAATTGTATCTGCAAAAATGAGTATGTTGAAGTCCTAATCCCTGTACCTGTGAATGTAACCCTATTTAGAAATAGAGTCTTTACAGCCATAATACAATAAAGATGGATGCATTAGAGTGGGTCTAATCCAACATGACTGGTGGTCTCTTAAATTAATGCAAATTTGGGCAGACAGCCATTTACAGAGGGAAGACTATGAAGAGAGCCATGTGGTGACAGAGACTTCAGTGAGGCATTTATATGCCAAGGAATGCCAAGGATTTCTGGCAAACACCAAAAGCCAGCAAAAGCAAGGAAGAATTCTATCCTATAGGGTTCAGGGAGAACACAGCCCTGCTGACACACTAAGACTGTAGATTTCTACTCTCCACAGCTGTGATGTAATATATCGCCATTGTTTCAAGCCACCTAGTTTGTCATCCATTTTCCTGGCAACCCAATTCCATTTTTATCTTGCCTCATTAAGTATAGGGAAGACTACATACATTTTGGATTAGTTTGTGTTTTTAAAAGTTGATCCAGTACAAGTTTCCACTCTCCTATCTAATTTAGGTCTCTTCTTCCTTGCTTCCATTTCTTGGTCAGGCTTGTAGGTGAGAGGATCTGGGGTTGAGAAGACATGAAAACTGCTCTTGTATATTTCCAAGCATAGCAGCAGCATCGAAGTGATGCAGAGGAACATGTCTGTCCAGCACGACTCTCCCCACTCCATCTGCTGGGTCTGGTCCTTTGGTGTTAGAATCCAGGAAGTGGATTAGGAGAGACGGCAGGAGTTTTATGTAACAATCAGTGATGGGGCATCTCCTCTGAACTTGTTCTTACTAAACCCGGTTCTATCATATTGGCAGGCCCTGTGTTTCCCTGGGGTGGTGTTTTGCTTTACTCCTACCCATGTAGTCCCCCAAAACATATTGTGAGAGACTTAGTCCCCCAAAACTTCTTGTGGAGAGGTAGCTATGTCTCCTTTTGGTGCTTACCATAGGGTCATGGTCAACACTCAGAATGGTCTCAGAGCTCCTGCCTTTTCTCTTTGTGCTGCTTCTCAGAACCATTAGAACCACCAGTTTTCCATTCCTTTGCTGTGCCTTGGAACTCAGATGGAAATCGATCTCTACCTGATATGGTGTAATATAAAAAGTATGACTTACTGCAAAATCATTCCCTCACAATCCTCTGATAATTTTCCATCCATCACATGATTTAGTTAAAAACTGTGATGCCCTTTAGGTGAGGCAAAAAGGATATCTTTTCTCCTTCCTAAGAGAAACTCCAAAATTTATCCTTAACTACTTTAAATGAGATAATTTCCATTTAAGTCCAGTCATCCTTCATGTAATGCTTATTACTATAAATTCTTGTAGAAGACTTAAAAATGGGACTCACTCTTCCCTGCATTATACTCTCCAAAGCAAATACAACCATAAAACATACTATATATTCTACAAACTTATTCTATTTTTTCTATCTTTTCCTCCACATGTGAACTTCATGCAGGCAAGGGCTTCTGTCTGCTTCATTCACTATTGATTCCCAGGACCTTAAATACACTTTTCACATTGGAGGCATTCACAAATTATTTATTGAATGAATGCAGGATGTTTGGGTTTCAAGAATGTGCTTTATGTTATAAATTTATGTGATTATTTATTCAGTGAAGAAAACTATGGGCTTTTTCTTTTTCTACTTGCGAGGATACTTAATAGCACATGCTTCCTGAACTTCTCAGAAGTCCCATAACTTTAGTGCAATTTGAATAGAGGAATTTACTAGATTAATGTGAATGTGACCTAGCCGTATGCTACAGCGTTGTGAACTGGAAGTGGATGGGGAGTCTAAGACAGGAGAGGCAGGGGAAATAATCACATGAAATGAGCACATGAGGTCTTATGTGGATGTGCCAGTCTGCTGTTTGTACAAACATTCCCTTTTGGAGGGGTTATTTTTGGACAGTAAATCTGTTTACCAGTGATTGTGTTAGGCCAAACACCTCCCAGCATGCAGTATTTCCACTTTTCTGTTGGCACATCTTATAGCTCCTATTTCACAGATGTTCACTGTTTTCTTACTCGTTGATGATCCCATTTTAACACAGTAGAGTTTTTCTCCACCCTTAGCGCACTGCGCGGGTAATAGGCAGACACATTTGGAAGTGGAGGCTGCAACGAGAGAAAGACAGTATGACTCACCATAGTATTTTAGGGGCTCGATTTTTATCCCCAGAGTGACAAGCACTTGGTGGCAATGAATGAGGAAGCCAGAACAAAAGAAAGACCTGAAAACCCAACTGTGGCAGTATGGCGTGATCTGCATGTAAGAGAGCAGAGTACCCTAGTAAGCCCTTAAGCTGGGAGAGCTGTGCCATCTGTGACACCTGCTCTCTAGCACTGTCCACATCCAATCGGTCACTACATCCAGTCACACAACCTATTTTCTCAGTGTCTTCAGCTTTCCATGCTTTTCTTACAGGCACTACCTGATCTATTTGTAGTTATTATTTGCTGAGTTGTATTATGAACCCACACAATATGCCAAACATTTTACATGCTTCATTTCATTTAACCCTCACAATGAACATAAGAACTGTATTATTATGCAAATTCTGTGGGTGGGGGATAATATCAGAGAGACTAAGTGGTTTGTCCAGGTTCTACCATTAGTATGACACAGAGGCAGGTTTTAAGTCACTAATGACTCTCAGGATGAACTCTTTTATATAACTTACACAACATTTGTTAATTTCTTTCTAGAATATTCCTGGGTTATGCTTGGGGATCTGTATTTTTAATAAGTAGCTAAATTGGATGCTGATGAGGACCAGTTTCAGAGCCACTCAATCACTCCATCATTCATATAAATATTATGTTTATAGAACAGTTTGAAAATAATCACTTAGGGGGAAATTTATCAAAGCCAAATCTATTACATTTAAATAAATGGATATAAGCCCATTTATATGCAGATCTTACTAGACTTACAGTGACTTACATCCTAAGTTGAGAATATCATTAGTTTAATACATCTAACCTACTGGACATGATAGCTCAGTCTAGCCCACATTAAAAGTGCTGAGAACACTTACTTTAGCTTGCAGTTGGACAAAATTACCTAACATAAAACCTATTTTATAGTAAAGTGTTGAATATCTCATACAATTTACTGTATACACTGTTGAAAGCTAAAACAGTCTGTAGAGTAGTGGCTGTTTGTCTCATGTGACTGAGGGACTGACCTGGAGCGGCCTGAGCATCAAGCTGCCCAGCTTCCTGTGAGTATTTAGTCCACAGGAACAGATCAAAATTTAAAGTACAGTTTCTACTTCATATGTCATAAAAAAAGAAGCTGATTCATCATAAGTTGGGGACTATTCGTACATGTGTTTAATGAAAGTTCAAAGTCCTCCACTGTTTGGCCTCCACATTCCTTTTCAATGTCAAATGTATTTCCTCCTTTTCTAGGTAGAGCAGCTCCCCGTATCGCTTCCAAATAAGACCCACAGCTGTTCCAGTTTTTGTCCTTTTGCCAACATACTCCTCTTCTACCAGCTGATGTACTCTTTCCCACTTTCCCTTGCACGTCCAGTTTCTACAAGTATCACCTCCCCTGTGAAGCAATTCATAGCCACTTACCTGCAAACTAATCTTTTCCTTCGTTAAACTTTAATGGTATAAACTTGTCAACATTATGTGAAACCTTTATACTTTCCTGCTAGTTAAGATTTTCATGTCATTCTTCCAAAGCAATTAAAGGTGCCTGTGTGTGATGAGTAATAACTATGGCTCATTCCAACAGTATGTCCCACTCAATTCCTAACAACGTGCTCGATTAACTGCTTCATCAACTGATTTTAACTCTAAATTTGAGGTATAGTGGTAATTATTCAAAAGGAAATGTATCTGATGGCCCTAGAACATGTTGTTAAATATCTGAGACACTCTGAGAATCAGCAGTGACATCATTAATGAAGAGTTGCTTTTAAGCACATACCAGTTCTTTCTCATTAAGTCTTGACCGATAGGACAAAATAGGGAAAGAAAGTGAGAAGATACTCAGAAACCCACAGACATCCTCCCTTTGGTAGGAGAGATCTAATGAAAACAAGCATGCATTGCCCTTCTTTTCTGGCTCAATGAGATTCTCAACCAGAGAGATAAGAATCTATCAATAGTTGAGAGTCTTCTTCATCACTGGAAAGGATTGCGTTTGTGAAGAAAAGGAACTGCTCCATTTCTGGAGAGAATTCATGTTTCCCAGGCTCATGGAAAGAACCTTGTCATTCTTCCTTTAGATGTTTATGGTTTCAGTGCTTTTAGTAAGATTATTTCCAGACTATAAGCACTAAAAGGCCCTTCCCACCACCTCTATTAATTCATCTTCTAACACTCAGTCCTCGCGTAACAATTCCTCCAAGCCAGAAAATACTTCTCTCCCTCACAGCTCTTATCACATACTACCTTGTATGAAAGTTGTTCATGTAATTATTGTGTTAAATTACTCCTCTAAGCACTGTGAACCATTTGAGTGTACAAATCTTCAGGCCTGTCACCATACCCTCTACAGTGACTTCCACATATTGGGTACTAAATGTTCACTGAATAAGATTTCCTCTTTTTTTAGTTGATGGTGGATATTTTGAAATTCAGGAAAAACATGTATCGCTCATAAAAAAAAAAAATAGACTCCACTATGGTGATGGTTCACGGGTGAATCAGTGGTGGGTAGTCTATGGGGAATACAAAATAATGAATATGATATGAATAATATGAAGATATGATATAATAATAAAAGATATGAATAATAATAAAAAATGATATATAAAAAATTTCATTTTTAAACCAACTTTTCACTCCTGAATACATGCCACTTTGTCATGATGTTTTACCCTTTTGTGAATTCCAGTCACCAATATTTTCTTCAGGATTTTTTTATTTTGGTCTATTCTCTTTAGAGACATCCACCTATAACTTTCCTGTCTTGCCAAGATTTTATTTTCAGTGTTATTTTTGCCTCAAAAAATGAATGCGTTTACTCCTTTTCTATACTATTAAAGGATTTGGGTATAAAAAGAATAGACTCCTTGGGACATCATTTGTGTTCACACTTTTGAAAAGCAAAATTCATCTTACATAAAATAAAACATTTTATAGCTAGAGAAGGAAAAGAGTAGCAAAGCGCACCCTGCAGTCAACACAATTTAATTAAGGTGGCATTCAATTCAACTCAAAATTAACAGTATTTCAATTTACCAAGAGTGGGCTGGGTATAAAGTGCATTCCAAAACTTTCTCTTCATAAATGCTGGGGTTTCTACATTGATACTGCTCTATAAAGACAGCTGAACAGGGCCTCTCTGGTGGCGCAGCAGGTTGAGTGCAGGGCAGTGGAGCTGTCTACAGCTGCGGGACGAGTTCGATGCCCAGCTGGGTAGATTCCCACATGGCGCAGCAGACCTCTCCTGTTTCATCAGCTGCTCCCCTCATCGGTGTATTTCGATAGATCTGCCTGTTCTGCTCCCTGCTCTGTCGCCGGTGAACCCTCTTACCGCCCCACACCACTGGCCTGCACCCCAGCTTGTATGCATAAATAAATAAATCTTTAAAATAAAAAGACAGCTGAACAGAATTCTCTGTGACACTGATTTTTGCTGACCAATTAAAGAAGGCTGTTTGGCAGTGGGGGAAATTGCTCTTAGTTTCTGATTATGTACAAGATCAAATAATATTTTAAATGACATATATCTCTTAAGAAAGTTCATATTTTGGTTTGATTACCTTAAAAATATTAAGTATTCAAACTTTCCAGTGTTATTTTTTTAAAAGTTGATTTATACTTCTAGGGATTGTGGCATTTACATATACATACAGCAGAGTGGTAATAGTAAAGACAGTTATTTTGAAGCAATTATAAGATGCAGATTGTTTTTCACTCCGACAAATTTGAAAGAATAATTTGTGGGAAAGTAACAAAAAAGGTTCTTGGCAGTAGAGGGTTCCGTGATGACCAAGGAAGAATGGAAGCTGACATTAAACATATTCCACACAACTATACTGCATACATATTATGGTAGAGACAGCATCCATTTTTATTCTCCCTGCTGTTCAATTTCCTTCTATATTTTTGCATGTGTTTTTGACAATAATGTGCTTACACTATAATTTGCAGACAAAAAAGTCATATTTTAAATACAAAATGATGTTGCATAATACTTTCAGCTTGTTACTACCACGAATTACTGTTCCTGCGAGAGGCATCAGGTGGGTAATGGAGTTAGTCAGGCAGCTAAAAAACGAATAGTAATGTTTACCTACAAGATGATTTATTGCTGATTAGATCCGGTCAGTGTG
>PVIJ01003510.1:91485-134100 GCA_004024925.1 Scalopus aquaticus
CTCCCCCCCCCCCCCGCTGATTGTCTCTCTCCTATTTGGTTTCCTTATAGTCCTGTTATAAGTGAAATCATTCGATATTTTTCTCTTTCTTTCTGGCTTATTTCACTGAGTATGATCCCCTCTAATTCCATCCATGTCGGTGCAAATTGCATGTGTTTATCTTCTTTGAACGCTGAATAGTACTCCATTGTGTATATGTACCACATCTTCTTGATCCAATCATCTATTGTTGGACATCTGGGTTGCTTCCATACCTTTGCAATTGTGAACAGTACCGCAATGAACATACGGGTGCATGTATCATTTCGGATTAGTGTTTTTGTGTCCTTTGGGTAAATTCCCAAAAGTGGGATTGCTGGGTCGTATGGGAGCTCCATGTTTAGCAGTTTGAGGAATCGCCAGACAGCTTTCCATAGTGGTTGGACTAGTTCACATTCCCACCAGCAGTGCAGAAGAGTTCCTTTTTCTCCACATCCTCTCCAGCATTTGTTGTTGCCTGTATTTTTAATGTGTGCTATCCTCACAAGTGTGAGGTGGTATCTCATAGTGGTTTTGATTTGCATTTCCTTGATTATAAGTAATATTGAGCATTTTTTCATTTATCTGTTGGCCATTTGCTTTTTTTCTTTGGAGAAGTGCCTTTTGAGCTCTTCTGGCCATTTTTTGATTGGGTTATTGGCTTTGTTTTTGTTGAGTTGTGTGAGTTCCTTGTAAATTTTTGTTACCAGTCCTTTATCAGATGTATTGTGTGCAAAGATCTTTTCCCAGTTGGTAGGGTGTCTGTTAGTTTTGGTTAATGTCTCTTTTGCTGTACAGAAGCTTTTTATTTTGATGTGTAAATCCCATCTGTTTATCTTGTCTTTCACTTCCTTCGCTTTGAGGGATGTGTCTTTCAGATTTTGCTGAGATGTATGTCGTGTAGAGTTTTGCCTATATTTTCTTCTATACATTTTATGGTTTCAGGTCTTACATCCAGGTCTTTTATTCATTTTGAGTTGACTTTTGTGCAGGGTGTGTGGCAGTAGTCTAGCTTCATTTTTTGCATGTGGCTGTCCAGTTTTCCCAGCACCATTTATTGAATAGACTGTCCTTGTTCCACTGCATTTTCTTTGTTCCTTTGTCAAAGATTAGTTGTTCATAGATATGTGGCTTTAATTCTGGGTATTCTATTTGGTTCCACTGGTCTTTGTGTCTGTTTTTGTTCCAGAACCATGCTGTTTTAATTATTATGGCTTTGTAGTATAGTTTGAAATCAGGGAGTGAAATTCCTCTGTTTTCTTTTTAGTTAGGAGGGCTTTAGCTATGCGAGGTTTTTGTGGTTCCATATGAATTTCATCAGTAGTCGACCTATTTCTTTGAAGAATGTCATTGAGATTTTTATTGGAATAGCGTTGAATCTGTAAATTACTTCTGGTAGGACTGCCATTTTGATAATGTTAATCCTTCCAATCCATGCATGAGCAGGGGATGCCTTTCCATCTTCTTGTGTCTTCTATTTCTTTCAACAGAGTTTTGTAGTTTTCTTTGTATAAGTCCTTTATGTCTTTTGTTAGATTTATTCCCAGATATCTGAATTCTTTGGTTTTGATTTTGAAGGGGATGGATCTCTTAATTTCTTCTTCTTCAGATTGGGTGTTTGCATAGAGGAAGGCTACTGATTTTTATGCATTGATTTTGTATCCTGCTACTGTACTGAACTGGTCTATTATTTTGAGTAGTTTTTCTATGGCGTTTTTAGGGTTTTGTATATATATTATCATATTGTCTGCAAATAGAGACAGTTTAATTTCTTCCTTTCCTATTTGGATCCCTTGAATGTCTTTCTCTTGTCTAATTGTTCTGGCTAGGAGGCTAGGACTTCCAGTATTATATTGAAAAGTAATGGTGAGAGTGCACATCCTTGCCTTGTGCCTGATCTTAGGGGAAAGGCCTTCAGCTTCTCATAGTTGAGGATAATACTGGCCGTGGGTTTGTTGTATATGGCTTTTATTATGTTGAGGTATGCTCCTTCTATCCCAAGGATTTCAAGGGCTTTTACCATAAATGGGTGTTGCACTTTGTCAAATGCTTTCTCAGCATCTACTGATATGATCATATGGTCTTTATTTTTCTTTTTGTTGATGTGTTGAATTACACTGATTGATTTTCGGATGTTGAACCATCCTTGTGTCCCTGGAATAAATCCCACTTGGTCGTGGTGTATTATCTTTTGGATGCATTGTTGGATCCTATTGGCCAAGATTTTGTTGAATACTTTGCATCAGTATTCATTAGGGAGATTGGCCTGTAGTTTTCTTTTTTTGTGTTGCTTTTGTCTGATTTTGGTATTAGAGTAATATTTGCTTCATAGAATGTGTTTGGTAGTACCCCTTCCTTCTCAATTTTTTGAAAGAGTTTGTGTAATATAGGGACTTTCGTTTTTGAACGTTTGGTAGAATTCATTTGTGAAACCATCTGGTCCTGGGCTTTTGTTATTGGGGAGGTTTTTAATTACTGTTTCAATTTCACTACTTGTGATTGGTCTGTTTAGGTGTTCTGTATCTTCTTTGTCTAGTTTTGGGAGAACTTATATTTTAGGAATTTGTCCATATCCTCTAGGTTGCTGTACTTGTTTCCACATAGCTGTTTATAGTAATCTCTGATTATTTTTTTAATTTTTGCTGTGTCCGTTGTGATTTCTCCTTTTTCATTTATGATCCTATTTATTTGTGTTTTCTCTTTGTAAGCCTGGCTAGTGGTTTGTCTTTTTGTTTATTTTTTCAAAGAACCAGCTTTTGGTCTCGTTAATCTTCTGGATTGTTTTTTTTTTATTATTTCCATTTCATTCAGTTCTGCTTTGATTTTTATTATTTCCTTTCTTAAACTGTCTTTTGGGGTTTTTTGTTGTTCATTTTCTAGTTCTCTGAGTTGTGAGATTAAATTGTTTCTTTGGGTTGTTTCTTGTTTCTTGATGTGAGCTTGTAATGCTATATGTTTTCCTCTTATTACTGCTTTTGCTGTGTCCCAGACGTTCTGGAAAGTTGTGTCCTTGTTGTCATTCAGCTTTAGGTATTTTTCAATTTCTTCTTTGATCTCTTCGTTGATCCATTGGTTTTCCAGTAATGTGGGTTTCAGTCTCCATGATGTAAGGAGGTTTCTTTTTTCATTTTCATGATTTATTTCCAGTTTGTCTCCTTTATGATTGGAGAAGAAGGCTGGTATGATTTTGATATTAGTGTATCTGTTGAGGGATGTTTTTTGGCCTAATATGTGATCGATCCTGGAGTATGTTCCGTGCGCACTTGAGAAAAATGTGTATTCAATTTTGGGGGGATGAAGTGATCGATAGATATCTGTTAATCCCATGTGCTCTAGGTCCTTCTTTAGAGCTTTTATGTCTTTGGTTACTTTTTGTCTTCTTGATCTGTCCAATAGAGAAAGTGGGGTGTTGAAGTCTCCTAGTATGTATGTATTTTCTTTAATGTCTGTTTCTGGGGATGATAATAATTGTCTGATATATTTTGGTGCTCCTTCATTTGGGGAGTATATGTTGATGATTGTTATATCCTCCTCTTTTACTGTCCCCTTTATCATGATGTAGTGACCAGCTTTGTCTTTTTTTACCTTTTTAAGTTTGAAGTCTATTTTATCTGATATAAGTATAGCTGTTCCTGCCTTCTTTCTTGGTCCATCTGCTTGTAGGATTGTTTTCCATCCTTTAACTATTAATTTCTGTTTATCTTTTGCAATTAAATGTGTTTCTTGTAGACAGCAGAAGGTTGGATTCTGTTGATCCATCTTGCTATGATGTGTCTTTTAATTGGTGTGTTTAGTCCATTTACATTTAGAGTTAATATTGATATACTGTCATCCATATTTTTTGTTTGTTTGTTTGTTTACTCTTTTGTGGTTCTAATTCTTACCTTATTCTGTGTTTCCTGATATTTCTTCTGTTGGTTTTGTCTTCATGAATTCTTCTAGTATTCTTTGGAGTGGGGGTTTGGTAGTGATGAATTTCTGTAGTTTCTGTTTGTCAGAGAAGGTCCATACTTTTTCTTCATAGAGGAATGAAAGCTTTGCAGGGTAGAGTATTCTTGGTTGACATTTGTTGGCATGTAGTGTGTTATAGATGTCCCTCCAATCTCTTCTTGCCTGCAGTGTTTCTTCAGAGAAATCTGATGTCAGCCTGATTGGCTTTCCTCTATAGGTTATTTGTTTCTTTGCCCTCATTATTTTCAATATATTTTCCTTGTCTTGAATTCTCGATAGCTTTACTATCATATGTCTTGCTGTTTTTTTTCTTTCGTTGTAATAATTTGGAGATCTTCTGGCTTCCTGAATGTCAATTTCTGTTTCCTTTTTCATGTTTGGGAAGTTATTTTCAATTATCTCCTTGAGAAGTTTCTCTGTTCCTTTGTCTCTCTCTTCTCCTTCTGGGATTCCTATGATTCTGATGTTTCCTTTTTTCATGGTGTCAGATAGTTCTCAAAGCTTTTCCTCATTCTTTTTCCTTTTTCTCTTTCCTTTTCTGCCTTGATTCTGTTAGTATCTTTATCTTCCAGAGTGCTTATTCTTCCCTGCATATCTTTTAATTCACTTTTCTGGCTTTCCCTGGATTTCTTTAGCTCCTCTACTAATGTTTTTAAATCTTCCAGTTCCTTCAATTTCTTCTTTATGGATTCATTCTCGTTCCTCAGTTCTTTGTTCTTTTCATTTAATTCTATCAATTTTTTTGTGATGGCTATTTTGAAGTCTTTATCTGTTAGGTGGATGTAATCTTCTATGTCCATATTAATGGGTTCTGGTGAGGGATTTTCTTTTTGTGGTGTATTGTTATGAGGATCATTTGTGACTGTTTTCTTTCCCATTGTTGGTTTTCTGCTTTGCTCTGTTTGTAGTTATCCACTGGTGCTGGCGGGCATGACTCCTGGTTTTACTTACTCAGGAGTGTTTGTGGTTCCTTAGTGTCTGAGTTGCCTTGGCTGTGGCTGGGTATCTTCTGGATTTTCTTACTTTTCTTTGTTGAATTTTTTGTCTTTCTCGTGGTGTGTCTCCAGTGTGTTTCCGGCTCCGAGTTTAATTAGGGAAG
This sequence comes from Scalopus aquaticus, assembly GCA_004024925.1. NCBI lineage: Eukaryota > Metazoa > Chordata > Mammalia > Eulipotyphla > Talpidae > Scalopus > Scalopus aquaticus. The sequence continues at coordinate 96,554 of PVIJ01003510.1, forward strand.
ATGAAGGGGTGGTTTGTATTAAAGAAGAAAGAAAAGAGAAAAGAGAGAAAGGAAAAAAAAAAAGAATAAAACAAAAACAAAAACAAAAACAGGGAGAGGAAAGAAAAGGGGAATGAAGATGAAGAAAAGTAGGAATAAAGGACCAAGTGAAAAAGGTAGGTTAAAAGTTAAAAAAAAGGATAATACTAATAATAAAATAGTAAAAAATAAAAATAATAATAAAGAAAATAAAGTATTGGGGAGATGTGAATTTGGAGTTCTGTAGTCCTTTTGTTCTTAGGTTCTGGGGTTTCTGGTTGGGTCCCCTGCTGGGGTTAAGCCCCTCCTTTCCAGTGACAGATGTTGTCTTTCTGTTGCTGCTGTCATTAGTCCTTGCTGGGAGTCTTTCTATTCGTTCTCCCCCACTCCTTTCCCCCCCCCTTTCCTCCAATGTTTGCCTGGGGCTATTCCTGCCCCTGGGGTTATGTCTGGTGGGGAGGGGTTGGGAGCACCAGGTCTTAGTTTCTCTTCTGCTGCTTGGGGCCTGCTACTCCATGAAGGGGTGCAGGGGTGGAGGTTGTGGGTGGCTGTTGATCAGCGTTTCACCTTCCCTAGTTTCTAGGGTGCCAGTGTGCAGCCACCTAGAAGTTGCGGGGGGGTGGGTGGCAAGTGCTGGGCCATGTTCACCACCTGCTGTTGTCTTTTTTTGTTTGTTTGTTTGTTTTTTGCAGCCCTCTGGGTGCCAGGATGCTGACACTTTGCAGGGGAGGGTGTGGTCAGAGATAGTTTCAGCAGGAGATAGTTTCAGCAACAGGTATGGGAGGGGTTTTGGGGATTGTCAGTCAATAGTCCTTAAATGCCATTCTTCCCATCAGCTTGGGATCAATTTGCATTCTAAAGCCCAGAGTGTTTGAGGTGGTCTCAGCAGGAGGTTTTCCAGCCCAACCAGTTTTTCTGGCTAATCTATCACCTAGCAACCAGTGGGGGATGTTTCTTGCTTGGACTTTCTCCCCTTTAAGATGTTACCTAGCCCCAGGTGGGGAATGGGATGCAGTGACCTTCCCGCTTTCCTGTTCCTCAGGGCTGCCACGCAGGGAAGAGAGGGGGGTCGTGGGGTGGGGGAGTGGGGGTTGCGCTCCCAGTCGGCTGGCCAGAACCCTCCGACCTCACCGCAGTTTCTAACCTTGTATTCAGTGGCTCTCAGGAGAAGCCGGTTCGCCCACCTCTCCTTTCTGCTGCTCCTTTGTGGAGTCCGATGTCTTTTCTCTTCTCTTTACTCGGACTCTTTGGTTTATTTTTAAGTCTAAAGCACCCTCGGGGTTGATTGTATTGCGTAGGGTATCCGGTTCTCTTGAGTCAGCTCTCAAAGTTAGGGATATTTTTCTCCATAAATCGATTTTTTGTGGGAGAGCCTGATCCTAGCATCTGTTTGCCGCCATGTTTTGGGGGCATGTCCGCTTGCTGTCTTTTAAATGGAATTGCATTGTTCAGGTGTGGCATGAAGTTTGGAAGCTTTGGACACTGACTTCTGAGTTGCCTCCATCATATGACCTGCTGACTGTGCCACCTGTGTCTACCTCTGTTTTGAGTTCAATCCTGCCACCTGTCAAGATAGCTGGGTCTTGATCATGGATCAGGAAAGAACTGGATTTAGGTAATAAGACCTCCCCCCTTTCCTAAAACTGAATTGAAGATCACTGGAATGGGAAGTGAAAGAAGAGTCAAAAGCAACAGTAAGGCTTTTGTCTTTGCTTTTGCAAAAGTAAGGTGGTTCTAGCACAAGTTAGACGTACAATTCACTAAGTTTCCATTATATACTTTATCCTCTGTTATGAAGACATGGCATAAGGGAAATCTGTTTAATGAGTTGTTAATTGAGCTGTTAAATCCATATTTTCCAACCCATATTTGCATATTCTATGAAGCTTAGTTGGGTTATTTCAGGGTCAAATGTCATCTTAAAACAAATGTACTGCTGTGAAGTTTCTGCTTTCAAGCAATTTTCAAATGAATATGACAATAGTCAAAACATTTATGGAAAATGGAAATGTAATGCCACCTCCTAAGTGTCAAATTGGCAGAGATATGAAGGAACAATAGCACCACATTTTGGAATTGGGTGGTAGGAAGTGTTTATCAAAAATGTTGATAGGGATATAATATGATAAAAATATTTCTGGACTGCAAGGTGATATATTGTATCAACAGTGATTATAGTATAATATTTACCTAGAAATTCCATTTTCTAAAGTATATCTTAAGGCACTAATCTTACAGATTTATATGTGATAGATTTGTCTATCATGTCTCTGTTTATAATAGCAAAATATAGGGAAAATCTAAATGCTTAACAGAAGTTTGTCTAAATTAATCACAGAATATCCACATACAGTTTCATAGACATACAAAATTAGGTGCCAGAATGATATATAACCTGGAAACAGTTTCATGATAGTAAGTGAAAGACAGCAACACATAAGATAGGATGTAGAGTGCAATCCTATTTTATTTTTAAACAATTTATAATATAAACAGGGTCACCCTAGAGGCATTGGAGACCCTCAGGAAAATTTTCTTATGGGATGCCTAACCAAATAAAGAATTAAAATCACTCCAAATTTGAGCAGCAGCATAATACTAGCATGCAATATCAGCGAATCCTTGAAAGAACACCCAGCTGGCTGGTGCTCAGCACACTGCTCTCTGAGAAGGGGCATCTCAGTCTGAGCCAGGGACGACTCCATAGGCTTGAGTCCCATGCTCCTAAGGGCATATGGGTGATCCATACATGGTGTGGGAGAGAAGCAATGGAGGGTCAGAGAATGTTCTACGGAAAGAAACAGTGTCTGAACCTTTAAGGGATCTTGGTTGTTGCCAGACACTGCAGGACACCTTAAACACTTCTGAGGAACATTCTCCCAGCAATTGGTATCCATGCGTAACACACTGGAGGGCAGGGCACCCTACCCAGCCAGCATGCTGGCCTGAGCCAGGCCCAACTGCTAGAGGAAAACTTAGACAACACTGATGAAGGTTCTCCAAGCTGGGGGTGGGGAAGTGTACCCGAAGCATGAGAATGGGATAGGTGCTCTTCCTACTTAGATCTAAGGGTGGTTGGTTTTATATGCAGAGAAAAAAGATTAGAGAGATTTACATCAAAATTGCTAAAGAAGAGATTTCTAACTGTGGGTGGGTTATATTTTTCCTTTCCTCTTAAACCACTTCATAATTTTTTAAACAATGAAATGGAATTATTCTTGATTAAGGAAAGGCTATTTTAAGAAAGTATATAAATGCAAGTAAGATATTCTAGTTAAGATGAAGATTAAGTGAAAACATTTCTGGTATTTCCAGGGCTTACCTGAACATTTTTCCCAGTCATAGCAGGTGTCATAGCTGCAGGACTCTTTCTTTGTGCTGTTGGATGAAAGTTTTGTCCTTTCAAGACCCCATTGTAACCGTGGACCATCTTGGCAGGAATCAATATGTAGAAGATGGAGTTGCCGATTATTTAAACATTTTTCAGCCAAAAATTTACAAGCTGGTGAAGTAAAATAATGACTGGTGTCTGTATCAAATACACAGAGATCCTCTGAATAATGGCTGTCCAAGAGAGGAAAGCAAGCATTTACATATGAAGACCAGGAAAAATGTAGATAGCATGCAGTCAATTTAATATGTTAACATACCACCCACTTTTTTTCCCTTTAACTATCACCCTTGCCCTGCCCCTGTTCCCAGTTTTTCTTCATCAGACACTCCATTCATTTGCATGCGCTAGAATTCATGCTTCTAAAATTTCATCTTAATCTTGGCATTACTTACAGTTGCCTTCAAAGTATAGTCTGGATTCTTAAATTTTGGTAATCAAGATCTACTGTAATTTGACTCCAATTAACTTGCCTTTCTAGGGTTATTTTCCCATCCTCCTAAATCCTGCTTGTTGCTTGATGATTATATTTTTTAATTATTCTCTAAATTATAAGATCAGTCCTCCCTTGCTGCCACCCCCATACTCTGCTTAATCAGCAAAGCCTCTCCTGTCTGCCTATCTGTGTCCAGCTCAATTGATTACTATGCTATGCAGCTAAGCCTGCTCAATCCAGCCCAAGGTAGTCTTTATCGCCTCTTAACTCATTAGTTGCAACACCAGAGTATTAAATTAATAGTTTTGCAAGGATGTTTGTGTTGTGATTAAGAGTATGAGCATTTAAAATATTTCCTTGGATAATTTGTACAGGAAAACACAATCTGCCACCCCAAAAGTGTTACTCAACATTCTTGACTTTCCGACAAGCTCCAATCCCTGAATGATGTTGGAACTGGAGTATATGAACCCTGCATTCTCCAGACCCTTGGGGGCAGCAGACTTGGGCTCTTGTGCTGACCACAAACAGCACCTGGCAGGATGAGGGGCTGAATTCCGCCTGGACCAATTGCAGAGAATACAGAGGGGGGAAGACAGGGCACCTTTGGGGTAAATTAAGTCAGTGGAATTAAATGGAAGACGACCCTGTGGTATTCTCCAGAGCCTATCAATCAATGTATCTGAACAAGCCTTTGCTTACCCACAGCATAAAGAAGATGAAAGCTAATCAGTGTTAAAAGTGAGGTAGAACAACTGGCAGTGCTAGCTTCCAACTCCCAAATCCATTCTTTCTTCTTTTTAGTGATTTCCATCTAACGTTATTCAGAATGCTTATGCATCCAACTACAGAGCTACAGTCACAGCCTCCCCAGCAGGCACATGTTGCCATGTGAATAAAGGTAGTGGAAGCAAGTGGTTGGTGTTTCAGGAATTCTCCTTAAAAAGAGAGTATATGTCCGTTTTTAGTCTTCATTTCATGCTTCTGCAGAGCAATGTTAGATCAAGAATTAACTTTAAGGATGGCAAAGTAGAGAGCAGAAAGGAGTCTCTGTCTTGCTCTAGCATGCTTACCTACACATTTATTTCATGAGAGAGAGAGAACTGGAATTTTAACTGAAGCTAATGCTACTTTGGAACAAATTCAGTTGATCTCTTTAATTAATGAGTACCATTAGCCCTCTTGGGTTTTTTCTTGTAAACAAAAGGCAGTTATGACAACAAAGAGGACAACAAGTCATGGCAGTCACATGAGGACATACATTTTCTCTTCATGATCTCTGTACTCCCCCCCCAATCACGTGAAAGAATAAACTGACAAAGGTGTGTGTGTGTGTGTGAAAGTGATGCTCATATCACTTTCTCTTCACCAAGTGTTTGGAGTCATGCTTGCCCTATGCTTAGGGGGAAGAAGAAAGGCTTTGAGATAATTGACTCTGAAGTTTAAAAATAGGCAGGAATAAGTCTTTAAAACAAAATTGAGATTATAATAATAAACAAAAAGCCATGCAAGCTTGGAAATGGCTGAGAGATAATTAAGAAAGCTTGCTTCCCAGAGACAACAAATTCAAAAGTACATTGGCAGTATTAGTTACGTGAAATATTAATGTTTAGGTTTCAAGGAGCCCAGCTCTTCTGTCAAGCTGTTCACACTAGATTGGTTTTCCCGATTACAAAATGGTCCATAGAGTATCTCTTACCCACAGTCTTCTTCAGGAGACATACAGATGCATTCAGATCCTGATTGTTTCTGTCCTGGTTGACAATGGCCCCTCAATTTTGTCAGAATATCTGAAACAAAAGGGGGAAAAGAGCATTGCACAGCACGGGTTCCAAACGATAAGCTGAAATTCAGGAGAAAAGGCAGTGGTAAAAGGTTCTTATTCATCTCCTGCTGATTAGAGCATTCATTTTGGCTGTTCCAAATACACTGTTAGGAAATATTCCATCCGAAAGACTCTTTCTAGCACTTAGCATTAGCTGCCATTTTCCAACCTAAAATTGTTATCAAGTTCAGAGAACTAAAGAAAATTGGATTGGTGAAAATTTTCATTTGTTTTCCAAATATCCACTGAACCACTATGATGTTTTAGCACTGTGTTGGGTTCTGAGAATAATGGATTAAGCAAAATTTGACCTAGATGTCGTGCTTGCAAAGCCTATAGTTTTGTGGAGGCAGACAGACATTATACAGATTGGACTGCTATGTTATTAGTGATTTTAAGTATAAACCATATAAATGAGAAAATGATGTAGGTAGGAAGGTTAGGAATAGTAAAATGGGAAGACAAAATGGAGAACATTTGAAACAAATGAAAGATCAGGCATGAAAGTCTCATAAGAGGCAGCATGTGACTTTCCTGGAACTGAATGAGGGTCAGTATGGTTGAAGTAAAGAAAATCAAGACCACTGAAATTATGGTGTGGGTGAGATTCCCCAGCAAGAGAATGTAACACAAGGCAAAGTGACAGATTTGAGTTTTGAGGAATTCCAACATTAAATGTCCAAGCACAGGTAGGAGCCAGAGAAAAACAGAGCAACAGCAAGAGAGGTAGAAGGTAAACAAGATGGTGGTATATTTTGAAAGCCAGGAAACAAGTGTTTGTATAGAAGGTGAACACAATTGAATGTTGCTGAGAGATCAAGGGAGATGAGAACCAAAATAACCTTCACTGCATTTAACAACATGGATTTAGTACTGACAATAATGCAAATGCAGCAGGGTAATGGTTGAAAGTCAGATTTCCCTACAAGAAAAATGTATGGAGAAATGTAACTCTTAAATGTAGTTATTTGTCTCTGCATGATATTCTAGACACTAGGATACTGTGGTGGGGGCAAAAAGAGACAAAAGTAGCCATGGCCCCCTTTTTCCCCCCATTATTTTAAAGGATAGTGGGATAATTGTTAATAAAATTATCATAGTAACACACATACTTAAAGACAGAAATAGTTATTTTTGAAAAAAAGAGAACATGGCTCCAGGAGATCCTGTAATAAAAAGACCACAGCTGAGATATGTAAGCAAAGCTCCACAAGGAAATGATGTCCGAGTTAAGATGAACAATCCAATAGTGAGTATGTGAGGAAGGGCGGTTAAATTTTTCACAAATTTCCTAAGAAATAGCCATCAAAAATTCTAAAGTTATTCAACAATTCAACTCCTCCTAACCTTTCCTTCACATGTTATAAAACCCAGAAAAAACAAACGCAAGATGACAAAGAGACTGGGCCATTAGCAGAGTCTGACCCAATCTGCCTGATTTTGGGTCTAACTGAACCGCTGAGTGTTCGTTTTTTTTTCATAATCAAAATGGGTGTACTCATACCTGATCTCACATACACCCTCAAGGACTCTCTGATTAAGAATGAGACATCATTTGAACAAGCATGTTGAGAAATTTGAAAGATATGAATGAGAAGCTTTCTTAAATATCTTCCAAGTAACCAACTGCAGACCAGCTGATGTCCTCCAGCCTCTTGCCCTCCCCAGGGCTCACCCTGCTCCCATGTGGAGCACTATGTTTCCCAAGTCAATTTTGCTTGTTTCCAGATCTGTTGATGCTAGTTTTTACCGTAACGTATAAGCTGATGAAGCATATAAACTGATAAAGCAGGAAAAGGGGAGTATTTTTATAAAAACGAAACTGAAAATTTAAACAACTAAAGGTGATTTGTAAAAATTTTGCTTTGAATTTTTGTGAGTAACACTACTACAAAAGAAAAAGGAATATATATATATATATATATAAAATGTAATTTATATAAGTATACACACACACATACACACACACATGCACAATGGAGTAGGGGTGGGGGAAGCAAGAAGGAAGATGAGGAATAAGAGGAAGATGAAAAAGAGAGTGGTGATGATAAGTTGGTTCTAGTGCAGGTGTTTTTTTGTCCATAACTCATTTAAGTCCCCTGCATACAACATGCTCCTTTTAAAGAAAAAACCTGAAATGTAAGACTAAGATTTATTTTTAAACTATAGAGTTTTTTGGTTTTTTGGTATTGTTAACACACTATCAAGTATGTCTTTAGACAGCCCTGTCCTGCTGCTATTTTCTTAGCTACTGATCTTGCCTGGTACAGGATGGGGGCTGTAAATTGGCATGGAAAGTTAAAGCAGGGTTTTGTTGGTACATAACACAAATTACATATGGGGGTGGTAGTTTTTCATCTTCTTTCTCTTATGGCGCTTAAATGAAATAATTGTTCTGGTAACTGAACACCACTTTGTAATTACCAAAAAAAAAATAAGTTGCAGATGTTCTGAAAGCTTCTAAGTAAATACAATTTTTTATTAAAAAACAAATTTTCTAATCTTAAATGTGTATGTATTGATTTTTTGTTATTTATTAGATTTGCTTAAAATGCATTAAAATGATTTGATTATTGGGTTGGTCCCCTCCCCCCCGCCCCCCTTCTTAGTGCCTCTTTTATTTTTATGTCTGAGGGAATTTACATTACTGGCTTCAAACTAATCTTGAATCTTGCTTAGAAGTGAGTTAATGCTCTAATAGAGTCTTCCGGCTTTTTTCACAGGTTCTAATTCTTTTTCTTCTCTTTTTTTTTCATTTAGGTAACACTGGTTTACATCACTGTATTTGTTTTAGGAGTACAGGATCACACAGGAAGAGGTATTTTTGAAGAACTACTTCATGTGTAGTATGAAAGGCCAATGTTCTAGAGAGATATATATCCCATAATTATGGTATGGGATAAACATAGGTAAGTTATTTTTTCTAAGAACAAGTGTTGGAATTCTAATTGGAAATGAAAGACCTTATTATTCTTCCGTGAGGAAATTGTTGAATACTTGTGTATTGCTGTTTTATGTTAAAATAATCATGTGTTTACTATTTTTTTTATAGTTCTCATTTTAACCAAAATTTCCAAGAACCATCAATTCTGATAGAACTTGTACTCCCTCAACATACTGAAGTTTTAGGGCCTCCCTGGTGGCGCAGCGATTGAGCGCTGCGCTGTGGAGCTGTTGGCAGCAGCAACGCAAGTTCGATGCCCAGCCGGGGAGAATCCCACATGGTGCGGCAGACCTCTCCTGCCTTGCCTGCTGCTCCCCTCAGCAGTGTATCTCTGATCTGCCTGTTCTGCTCCCCACTCTGTCTCTGGTGAACCCTCTCGCCACCCCACGCCTCTGGCCTGTACCCCGGCTTGTATGTATAAATAAATAAATCTTAAAAAAACATACTGAAGTTTTATACTGGGAAGAAAACAGACCTTGCTTTCTAAAATTTGAAGATATCAACTTGACCAAGAACTTATTTGCTGCCTGACCTCATCCTGTACATTGGGTCTACTTTACCCAGCTCAGCAGTGAATTCCTGCTCTCTCCACCCAAAACACGCTGAACAGCATAGTTCCACTATCAAAGCTAGACTAATCACAGGTGACACTGACTTAGTAGACCCCAGAATCGCGACTCGCTACTCACCTTTTTCACAGGTAAGTGAGTCTGAAATGGGTGGTGTCCAGGAATGTCCACTGCATGTGAATCTTGAAGGCCCGGCAGTGACAAAGCCTTTGGGGCAGGACAGTTCAATAGATTCACCGATTTTATACAGTCTTTTATATGGTGAGATTGTTAGAATTTCCTGCACAACTGGCTTGAGGCACTCTGTCCCTGCAGAGAGAAACACACTTCAGATACACTTAATGATGCAGAAAACTCAATGAATATAGGCTAACTTTATGGAAACCAAGTAGCAATTTTAATACAATTTTCTGCATTGGATTAGCTTTTTCAAAATTTAATTTTATTTAATTTATATCCTTTATATTATTATGTATCCCCCGTAAGTTTCCCACCAGCAATTCACCCATAAACCATCACCATAGTCCTTGTGCTGCTTTCTCCCCTATTTTGGTCCCTCTCCCTATCCTTCCCCTGCAGAATGTCTCTTATTTGTGGTTGCCTGCTTAATTTTGAATTGTGTGCTATTTTCTTCTCTAGTTTCTTGTTTGGCTGTCTTATATTCCTCCTATGAGTGATACCATTTGATATTTTTCTTTCTCTTTCTGGCTTATTTCACTGAGCTCCAACCATATTGCTGGGAATTGTGTTAGTTTATCGTTTTGATTGCAGAGTAGTATTCCATTGAGTACATGTACCACATCTTCTTGATCCAGTTGTGAATTTTTGGGCATTTGGGTTGTTTCCATATTTTAGCTATTGTAAATAGTGCTGCAATAAACATAAGTGTGCATGTGCCCTTTTGGGTTACTGTTTCTGTGTCCTTTGGGTATATTCCTAGGAATGGAATTGCTGGGTTGTATGGAAGCGCCACTTTTAGTTGTTTGAGAAACCGCCATACAGCTTTCCATAGAGGCTGGACCAGTTTGCATTCCCACCAAAAGAGTAGGGGTGTTCCTTTTTCTCCACATCCTTGGCAACATTTGTTGTTTTGTCTTTCAATGTGTGCCATTCTTGTTGGTGTAAGGTGGTATCTCATTGTGGTTTTGATTTGCATTTCCCTGATTATGAGGAATGTTGAACATTTTTTCACATGCCTGTTAGCCATTTGCATTTATTCTTTGGAGAATCGTCTTTTAAGTCCTTCTGCCCATTTTTTGACTGGATTTTTTGCTTTGCTTTTGTTGAGTCGTGTGAGTTCTTTGTAGATTTTTGTGATCGGTCCCCTGTCTGTTGAATGGAGTGCAAATATTTTCTCCTAGTCAGTGGGCTGTCTCTTTGTTTTGGTTAATGTGTCTTTTGCTTTATAAAGCTTTTCAGTTTGATGTAATCCCAGCTGTTTATCTTTGGGGGGTGTGTCTTTAAAAATGTTACTAAGATGTATGTCATGTAGTATTTTGCTTATGTTTGCTTCTATATATTTTATGGTTTCAGGTCTTCTGTCCAAGTCTCTTATGCTTTTTGAATTGGTTTTTGTGCACGGTGTGAGGAAGTAGTCTAGTTTCATTTTTCTGTAGGTAGTCACCCAGTTTTCCCAGCACCATTTGTTGAACAAACTGTCCTGTTCCATTGCATGTTCTTTGCACCTTTATCAAAGATTAGCTGCCCATATATACATGGGGTGATTTCTGGGTTTTCTATTTGATTCCATTGGTTTGTGTGTCTATTTTTGTTCCAGTACCATGCAGTTTTAATTATTATGGCTTTGTAGTATAGTTTGTAGTATAGTTTGGGAGGGTGATACCTCCATTCTCCTCCTTTTTGGTTAGGTGGGCTTTGGCTATTCGAGGTTTTTTTATGGTTCCATATGAATTTCAGTATTCATTCTGTCTTTGAAGAATGTCATTGGGATTTTTATTGGAATAGTGTTAAATCTGTAAATTGCTTTCGTTAGTATGGCCATTTTAATAACGTTAATTCTTCCAATCCATGAGCAGGGGATGTCTTTCCATTTCTTTGTGTCTTCTTCTATTTAATAGTGTTTTATAGTTTTCTTTGTATAGGTCCTTTACCTCTTTTGTTAAGTTTATTCCCAGGTATTTGATTTTTTTGTTTTGTTTTGATTTTTAAATGGGGTGGTTTTCTTGATTTCCACTTCTTTGGATTGATTGTTTGCATATAGGAAGGCTACTGATTTTTGTGTGTTGATTTTGTATCCCACTACTTTACTAAATTGATTGATTTTTTTGATTAGTTTTTCTGTGGAGTTTTTTGGGTTCTCTATGTATATTACATTGTCTACAAATAGTGATAGCTTTACTTCTTTCCCTATTTGGATTAGTTGTATGCTTTTCTCCTGTCTATTGCTCTTGCTAGGATGGATTAGCTTTAATTCAGTTTTTTTTTTTTAAATAAGAAAACCTAGAGGTTTAGGACCTCAAGCGTCCATTGAGAAACTTTAGTTTCTTCAGCTGAAGATCCCTTGCTAAGGAACTGATTAAAGACTTCCAACTTTCATTACATTACTGGAATATTTTCCTTTCAAATCTTCTTTCCTATTCTCTCTAAAGGGTTTTTTTACAAGCATTTTACCACAGTGTAGGTAACAGAGAAGCAGGACGCTTTCACGGATGCTACATCATAAATTTTGGCATTGCCAATTGAGCTTTGTTTGAATCTCTTTTTGACTTTACTGTAGGATGGGTAAGTGTGAAGTCTACAAACTCATCCTTTCTTTTTCAGTAAAGGATGTGGACATGCTACAAGGAGAAAACTGCATTTCACATAAAACTCCACTGCTGGTGTGTGTGTGTGTGTGTGTGTGTGTGTGTGTGTGTGTGTGTGTATAAATAAATATAAAGTCTGGAAGTGTCATCTTTCTGGGACTCATACCCTTACATCAGTTTATATAAGGGCAAGGCAGATGTCTGCATTTAGACACAGTTAGCAGACTTCCTGGGTTTCTGTTTAAGTTCCTGCGTTGTAGTCCTGTGTATATAAAGTTAATATGCAGGTGAATTGAAATATGAAGATATTTTGATATTTAATTTTAGTAAATGAATCCTATTTTCTGCTTCAGAAAAGTTTTTTCACCAGAATTAGTAAAAAATGTTAAAATATACTGATCTAAAGGTGTGAATTCGCTTTACTTATGTTGGACACATTCATCCCTTAGAAACCCCATGCAAACTGTTTGCCCCATTCTCACGTTGGCATTCCACATCTCCTTGTCTCCAGGTCCTGTCTGGCAAGCATCTGAAGAACTGGTATCCAACAGCTTTGAATCCCGTAAGGCATGAGATTTCAACTTCTTCCCCAACAGGGTACACTTTTTTTTCATTCTAGAATTAAAATAGAAACCAGAAACCTATTAATACTAATAATAATATCAACACCTTGGGATGATCCTGGATTCTTTCTATTCTTTTGCTCCTTCTCTACTCAGTCATAAAGTCCACGTTATTTCTAAGTATCTCTCCAAGTTCTCTTTTCCTTGCCCTTCTCATTGTCTAACTTAAAGGCTTTCCTGAGTTTAAAAAGGCAAATTTTTAAAAAATAGTAAATTGATTATAAATGTTATATGCCTCTTGAAAACTTATATCTAAAGCCACAGACCTGCCTGAAAAAATATTTTTCAATTATAGAAGCATTGTAGTTTAATGAAAAGAGATAAAATTATAACATTTATAACAATTACATTAAAACTACATTGACCCTGTAGGAGTTCCACAAGTTTTTAAATTAGCAAGATTATCACAGATGCAGCACTCCTTATGATGACAGTCAAAACTAATTTGCTTCTCTGATATATTCCCTAGATAGGAGATTAGTTAACTCAGAAGGCAACAGCCAAATCTTAGCTATAGATTCTGACAAGACATTCAAAACCTACATTATACTCAAATTCCATTCGTTAGTCACATAAATGTACCATTGGTATATAAACTTAGCTGTGCCAGTAAATACAAGGATCATTCATTCTAACAACCAGGTATGAAGATATCTCCAGAGAATTCAAGAAGGAGTGGTAGAGCACTTCTTAATATTATTTTTTACTTTTTAAATGAACAGATTATTAAAATAACTCCAAAGTAAAGAAAATGAGCCCCCCCTTTTTTAAACTCCAAACCTAAAATGAGGAAAGTGAGGATGCTTACCCAGATAAATCCATTTTCTGGAAGAACTGGCTGAGGACAACCTGAATCTGACTCTAGCTCAGGAAGGTCTACTTCTTTCACTTCTTCATCATCACTGATACATGGTTGTCCACTAAAGGGAAAAAATTAATGTGTGTGTGTAAGTATGGAGGTGTATAAACACAAGTGCACATATATATGTATATATATACAGTTGATCCTTGAACTGGACAGGGGTTAGAATTGCCAACACCCAGGCAATGGGATATTCTGCATATAGGTCCGTCCTTGTCTGCCATAATTTCAAATGCTGATCTACATTAAGTTTTCTTCTGTTAGGAAAAAAAGACAAAGTTGGTCACTACATCATGATAAAGGGGACAATAAAGTAGGAGGATATAACACTCATCAACATATTCTCCCCAAATGAAGGAGAACCAAAATATATCAGACAATTATCATCATCCCTGAAAACAGACATTAAAGAAAATACATACATAGTGGGAGACTTCAACACCCCACTTTCTCTATTGGACAGATCAAGAAGACAAAAGTAACCAAGGACAATAAAGCTCTAAATAAGGACCTAGACCACATGGGATTAACAGATATCTGTCGATCACTTCACCCCCCCAAAATTGAATACACATTTTTCTCAAGTGAGCACGGAACATACTCCAGGATCGATCACATATTAGGCTACAAAACAAACCTCAACAGATACACTAAGATCAGAATCGTACCAGCCTTCTTCTCCAATCATAAAGGAGTCAAACTGGAAATAAATCATGAAAAGGAAAAAAGAAACCTTCTTACCTCATGGAGACTGAAACCCACATTACTGGAAAACCAATGGATCAACAGGGAGATCAAAGAAGAAATTAAAAAAATATCTAGAACTGAATGACAACGAGGACACAACTTCCCAGAATGTCTGGGACACAGCAAAAGCCGTAATAAGAGGAAAATATGTAGCATTACAAGCTCACATCAAGAAACGAGAAACAACCCAAAGAAACAATTTAATCTCACATCTCAAAGACCTAGAAAATGAACAACAAAAAAACCCCAAAAGCCAGTTTAAGAAAGGAAATAATAAAAATCAAAGCAGAAATAAACAAAATGGAAATGAAAAAACAATCCAGAAGATCAACAAAACTAAAAGCTGGTTCTTTGAAAAAATTAACAAAATAGACAAACCACTATGCAGACTTACAAAGAAAAAACGAGAGAAAACACAAATAAATAGGATCATAAATGAAAAAGGAGAAATCACAACGGACACAGCAAAAATCAAAAAAATAATCAGAGATTACTATAAACAGCTATACGGAAACAAGCACAACAACCTAGAGGATATGCACAAATTCCCAAAACTATACAATCAGCCAAAACTAGACAAAGAAGATACAGAACACCTAAACAGACCAATCACAAGCAGTGAAGTGAAACAGTAATTAAAAACCTCCCTCAAAACAAAAGCCCAGGACCAGATGGTTTCACAAATGAATTCTATCAAACATTCAAAAACAAAATAGTCCCTATATTACACAAACTCTTTCAAAAAATTGAGAAGGAAGGGGTACTACCAAACACATTCTATGAAGCATATATTACTCTAATACCAAAATCAGACAAAGACAATACAAAAAAAGAAAACTACAGACCAATCTCCCTAATGAATACTGATGCAAAAATATTTAACAAAATCTTGGCCAATAGGATCCAACAATGCATCCAAAAGATAATACACCACGACCAAGTGGGATTTATTCCAGGGACACAAGGATGGTTCAACATCCGAAAATCAATCAATGTAATCCAACACACCAACAAAAAGAAAAATAAAGACCATATGATCATATCAATAGACGCTGAGAAAGCATTTGACAAAGTGCAACACCCATTTATGATAAAAGCCCTTGAAATCCTTGGGATAGAAGGAACATACCTCAACATAATAAAAGCCATATACGACAAGCCCACGGCCAATATTATCCTCAACGGTGAGAAGCTGAGGGCCTTTCCCCTAAGATCAGGGACAAGGCAAGGATGTCCACTCTCACCATTACTTTTCAATATAACACTGGAAGTCCTAGCCAGAGCAATCAGACAAGAGAAAGACATTCAAGGAATCCAAATAGAAAAAGAACAACTTAAACTGTCTCTATTTGCAGATGATATGATAATATATATACGAAACCCTAAAAACTCCATAGAAAAACTACTCAAAATTATAGACCAGTTCAGCAAAGTAGTAGGATAAAAAATCAACGCACAAAAGTCAGTAGCCTTCCTCTATGCAAACACCCAATCTGAAGAAGAAGAAATTAAGAGATCCATCCCCTTCAAAATCAAAACCAAAAAAATCAAATATCTAGGAATAAATCTAACAAAAGACATAAGGGACTTATACAAAGAAAACTATAAAACACTGTTGAAAGAAATAGAAGAAGACACAAGAAGATGGAAAGGCATCCCCTGCTCATGGATTGGAAGGATTAACATTATCAAAATGGCAATCCTACCAAAAGCAATTTACAGATTCAACACTAATCCAATAAAAATCTCAATGACATTTTTCGAAGAAATAGATCGACTACTGATGAAATTCATATGGAACCACAAAAACCTCACATAGCTAAAGCCCTCCTAACTAAAAAGAAAACAGAGGAATTTCACTCCCTGATTTCAAACTATACTACAAAGCCATAATAATTAAAACAGCATGGTTCTGGAACAAAAACAGACACAAAGACCAATGGAACTGAATAGAATACCCAGAATTAAAGCCACATATCTATGAACAACTAATCTTTGACAAAGGAACAAAGAAAATGCAATGGAACAAGGACAGTCTATTCAATAAATGGTGCTGGGAAAACTGGACAGCCACATGCAAAAAAATGAAGCTAGACTACTGCCTCACACCCTGCACAAAATTCAACTCAAAATGAATAAAAGACCTGGATGTAAGACCTGAAACCATAAAATGTATAGAAGAAAATATAGGCAAAACTCTACATGACATACATCTCAGCAAAATCTTGAAAGACACATCCCCCAAAGCGAAGGAAGTGAAGGACAAGATAAACAGATGGGATTATATCAAAATAAAAATCTTCTGTACAGCAAGAGACATTAACGAAAACTAAAAGACCCCCTGCCAACTGGGAAAAGATCTTTGCACACAATACATCCGATAAAGGATTTAGAACAAAAATTTACAAGGAACTCACACAACTTAACAAAAACAAAGCCAACAATCCAGTCAAAAAATGGGCAGAAGAGCTAAAAAGAAACTTCTCCCAAGAAGAAAAGCAAATGGCCAACAGGTACATGAAAAAATGTTCAACATCACTTATAATCAAGGAAATGCAAATCAAAACCACAATGAGATACCACCTCACACCTGTGAGGGTGGCACACATTAAAAATACCGGCAACAATAAATACTGGAAAGGATGTGGAGAAAAAGGAACTCTTTTACACTGCTGGTGGGAATGCGAACTGGTCCAACCACTATGGAAAACTGTATGGCGATTCATCAAACTGCTAAACATGGAGTTTCCATACGACCCAGCAATACCATTTTTGGGAATCTACCCAAAGGACACAAAAACATAATCCAAAAGGATACATGCACCCGTATGTTCACTGTGGCACTGGTCACAATAGCAAAGGTATGGAAGCAACCCAGATGTCCAAAAATAGATGATTGGATCAAGAAGATGTGGTACATATACACAATGGAATACTATTCAGCATTCAAAGAAGATAAACACATGCAATTTGCAGCGACATGGACGGAATTAGTTGGGATCATACTCAGGGAAATAAGCCAGAAAGAAAGAGAAAAATATCCAATGAAAAAAAAAAAGAGAAAAATATCGAATGAAAATAAAAAGAGAAAAAAAAAAAGAGAAAAATATCTTCTGTTAATCCTTCTGTTGTGGTGTCTATCCACTCATTAAGTGACCTGCACAGTTGAAGCCCATGTTGTTCAAGGATCAACTGTATACACACATACTAACATGTACATGTATATGCATATGTGTATGCACATACACAAATTACAAATATGTGCAAGTATCTATAAAAGAGAGAGTCACTTAAGTGGGACAGGGACAGGGTAGCACCAGATTCAGTACCTCACTAATATGCTGTCTTGAATAGGCAAAATTCTAATTATGTAGTTTTTCTTCAGCAGCAGGATAATAAATACCTTAACTCTTGATTTTAGTGGGAAAAATGATCCATTCTTTCCCCTTGCCCATCCTTACTTGTTCTCCATTATTGAAAATGTACAGTCCTCTTCTTGGCGCTGCTCCCCCTCACAGGGTTTCCCTCCTTGTTGGGGGGCAGGGTTGTTGCATTCCCGGGTCCTTGACCGCTTGTAAGTAGCATCACATGTGCTCCAGGAAGCCCAGCAGCTCCAGTTCCCATCAACTGCATCTGGAATAAGGGAAGACCCACCCACTCATCACAGGACAGCTGAAAGAATATGGGCTTTGAAGCCAAGGCAACCTGGTTCCTGCTCTTTCCAGCCATGTGACCTGCTTCATGGAGGATTGAAAGAAACGACCCATGGAAAGGCCTGACATAGTGCCTGCTTGCTCCTTCCTGTTCCCACAGCCAGAAGATAATGGCAATATTTATGCATCATCTTTGAATACCAGCAACATATCACATATACAAATACATGCGTGTATGTACATACATGTATAAATGTGAACTTCTGAACAGAATATTTATCACATTGCATTTTTCTAGGTGATAAAATGTATTCTCATTTCCTTCACACATTGTTTTTCTAAAGAGATAGGAGGTAACCATGAATGTTACTTATTCGTGTGTGAAAACTTTGGCTGACTTTAATTTCCTTATTACAAACCCTTCCTCATCCTGCATTACAATACATAAGAGGCTTAGAAGTGTCATGTATTTTATTTTATAATATTTTGTTCTTTTTTTTCTGCTACAGGCCTTGTGCTGTGTATTCTTTATATAAATTTAGTATCATGTATTAGCCATAATATATAGTACTATATTTATTTAATACTAGGGTAGATACTGAGAGTAATCCCATTTTCTAGCTGGTAGGTTGAACCTTAGACAGGTCAGGAAGCTTTCGCAATGTCACATAGTTGGCAAGTTGCAATGGAGATTTTCATCAGGATTGTTTGACTTTGGAGTCTAACATTTTGCAGACTTCTTTTCCTTGCAGTTTGAAGAAGATGGAACTTTCACTTTGTTCTCTATTATTAATTGATCAACCTAGAATGCCTTTTGGAGGGGAAAAGGTATCTACCTCACAAGAAACTTCATTACTTACTAGATTTATAATCCGGGGAACGCCGTTCACAGTTCTCACCGTAGGTGCCACTCCGACACACACACAAACACTCGGTGCCCGAGAGCGTGGGGCGGCCGTTGTTAGGACACGGAGCGCACTGGCAAGGGTCAAACTTGGTTGCGTATTCCTGAAAAGCTTTCCTCAGGTTGTTCCGTCTCGTTACTGCACAAGGGATGTTTCTTACCAGGTCCGTGATGGGGGCAAGCTAAGAGCAATTAGCAAAGAAGAGATCCATTCCCAGCCAAATCAATTTGGAAGATGTGGCCAGCACTGGCAACAGTTGGAATTGTTATGGAATGAGGGGCAAGGTCTCAAATAGCTCACACATCAAAGGGGTGACTGTAGAATATATCTGGCTGATAAAAAGTAGAGAAAAATCCCTTTTTATGAAGGGGGTGGGGATTCTTACCCTTCTATGGTGGATTAAACAGATCTCTGCAAGATCAGCTGGTTTCTGTCGTTCCCTAAAGTATGGAATCTGTGATGTATCTGGAGTTTATTTTCCCTGGATTCTACTATGCTTTTCCAGAGAGAGGATCGACTTTTAGAGAAACTGAATGAGAAAGTGTAGAGTAGGAGTTAATGGAAAAATGAACTTGTCGGTAGGATAAATGGAAGAATTACAGTAATAAAGAATGAAGCCAACAAAAAAGAGGGCTGATTTAATGAGCACTTTCAAATCCCAAAGGAAGGACTACCTAGTACAGTTTATGACTCACATATGCCCAGAGGGGTGGCTGGGTCTCGCTTTCCTACCATAATCTCGAACTCTCAGTGTATCCTCACACTGCATGTAAGTTATTCCACTTAGATAATGATTGAATGACTTTATCCTTATTTAAATAAAATAAACAAATAGCTTCTCTGGGGGCTTTAAAAATGTACTTATGTTTTAGGCAAAACTGGTTCTAAATGACATGTTGACTATATGTGAGCAAAGTAGTCCATTAATAATAAAAATCACCTTTGATGTAATTACAACAAATAACAGACTGTTGAATTTATTTAGTGGTAGGTAGAAAAAGAAACAGGATATAGAATTGTACTTATCCCACAGAGCTATAAAAGATGATCTAGGAATGCTCATCAAATTAAGAGTTACAAGAAAAATACAAACATTAAATTTATTACACACATGGAAAGATGAGGAGCCCTACTCAAGCTAAGTTTGATCAGATTTATTCACTAAATTCCCTTTCTGGTATTTCATGCACACTAGGAATTCTAAATTCTCTACCAGAGAATGCTTGTTTGAATAGTAAATGCAGTAGATGTGTAATTTAATATATGTATATATAAAGCATATATATAAAAAGTATGAGGAGCATGCATGCTAACAAAGGCATCTCCTTTATCATATGTAAGGAAAAAGGAAAAGGAATTGTGTGATGTATAATTTAGGCTGCTAGGGAGCTACTTTAGTTCTCTTATCCACAGTAACTTTATTTTTTTTGTTTTTAGTTGCGAGGATTGTATTTTTATTTTCAATATGTATTTTATTTATTTACTTTTGTTATTCATATATTTTACATTACTGTGTGTTCCCCATAGGTTATTCACCACCTGTTCACCCGTGGAGCCATTATCATAGTCCCCTGTGTTCCCCTCTTGCCCCCTCTTGAGCCCTTACCCTCCCTTCCTCCCCTGCTGAATGTTGCATTCTTATTTGGTTCCCCTATATTCCTGTAATAAGTGAAACCATTCGATACTTTTTCTTTCTGACTTATTTCACTAATCATGATCCCTTCTAGTTCCATCCATGTTGCTGCGAATTGCATGTTTGTCTTTTTTGAATGCTGAATAGTATTCCATTGTGTGTACGTACCACATCTTCTTGATCCAGTCATCTATTTTTGGGCATCTGGGTTGTTTCCATACCTGAGCTATTGTAAACAGATCCACAGTATCTTTTAATCTTACCTCAAAGTCAATCACAATGGGATTTTCCTTTACTGATTCTAACCACTCAGAAAATATCTTCTCCTCCGGACCGGAGGTCCCTTTTTCCCATGCCAAAGCTGCTGCATACTCACTCCTCCCGCCTTGAACCAGGGATATCGATTTCTCTGATGCCTTCAGAAACGAACCTGCAAGGTGTTTCAGAAAATTACCCATTTAATTTTATTGCAAATTCAAACTTTAAAGAAAGTCTATTTGCACAGTAGGGAGAAGTA
The DNA here is from genome assembly GCA_004024925.1 of Scalopus aquaticus. Taxonomy (NCBI): domain Eukaryota; kingdom Metazoa; phylum Chordata; class Mammalia; order Eulipotyphla; family Talpidae; genus Scalopus; species Scalopus aquaticus. The sequence goes on from PVIJ01003510.1 coordinate 117,442, forward strand.
GATGGTACAGTCATGTTGCCTATTAAGTAAGCTTAGCGAAAAGCAAAAGAACACTCCTCTTCGTTTCTCTAGGGAGTTTAATAATAGAAATGATAATAGCAGTGCTAACAACTACCATTCATTAAGCATTTTGTATATGCCAGGCACTTTGCACACATTATCTTATGTAACCCACAACAATCTTGAATATGTATTATTATAAACATGCACACTGAAGCTAGAAATTACTTAGCCTAGATCACATGGTCACTAAGAAGTGGAGCTGGGATGCAAATGTAGAATAACAAACAACAGGACTTCTATCTAATAAGTTGCTGGCTATGCTGGAGAGTTCCAATTACAGAAAAAGTTGATACGATGCTTTTAAGCCTAAGGACAGGAGTAAAAGCACACCTAACCAAAGGGGAAACAAAGTAAACCTCAAGTTGACACAATGTTTCTTTAGAATCAATGCCATTTAATGTTGAATTATATAGCAGAGATCTTTTAGATAAATTTTGAAAACAACTTCATTAACTACCTTTAATATGGGTAGAAATTAAGTAAAGGGGAATTGTAGTGAGAAAGAAAAATAATTGAAAAGGAGGATGACGATATCGATAATAATTCATGCCAATGATTTGGTGTCTACTCTAGAGTATCAGTAAAGATTAGCCCTGGCCTCTTTGTTTAGAAATTCTACAGTAAGATAATCTAGAATGATTAGAACAAAGAGTAAAATACCCTTTTTTTAAAGAAAGTGGCCTGTTCCTTCAAAGTAAGGTGCATTAAGATAATACATAAAGGCATAAGAAAAATATTTTTAGAGGTCTCATATTTATTTTGTTATAAAAATAGGACAGAGAACAAGTCAGTATTTGCCAATATATCATACACTGATTGAGAGCGGCTCTGGCATCTAATTCATATTTGGGTTTCTTTCTTCCTTGGTTCCCACCCCAACCTTCCTCACTCTCTAGTAACCTCAATTCTGCAGTCATAGTTCTTGGATTTATTTTCGTTTATTTTTGTCAGTTTCTTGTTTATTTTTCCTCTTGTATTCCACATATGAATGAAATCACCCAGTATTTGGTCTTTCTCCTCTGATTTATTTCACTTAGCATAATCCCCTCCAGGTCCACCCATGTCGTCACAAATAACAATTATATTCCATTTTCCTAATCCAAATTTTCTTATCTGCCCATCTGTCTTTGGGCACTTAGGTTGTTTCTATAACCTGGACATTGTACATAGTAGCAGTTCATTATTGTACATAATGAACATAGAAATGCATGTCTCTTTTTTAATTTAATATATATTTTTATTGTTATTTATATCTTTTACATTTTGTATTCCCCTTGGGTAACCCACCACCAATACACCCGTGATCCATCTCCGTGGTCACCTGTGTCCTTTTCTACTCCATTTTGTGCCCTTACACCCCCCACCCCCCACCGGCTGAGTGTCTCTCTCCTATTTGGTTTCCCTATAGTCCTGTTATAAGTGAAACCATTCGATATTTTTCTCTTTCTTTCTGGCTTATTTCGCTGAGTATGATCCCCTCTAATTCCATCCATGTTGCTGCAAATTTTATGTGTTTAACTTCTTTGAATGCCAGAAGTGCATATATCTCTTAAAATTAATGTTTTTGTATTCTTTGGATAGATACTAGGAGCAGACTGCTGTTATACGGTAGATCTATTTTTAATATTTTGAGAAACCTCCATACTGTTTCCCATAAGGGCTGTACCAGTCTACATTCATACCAAAAGTGTACAAAGCTTCTTTTCTCTCCACACCCTCACCAATTTTGTTTCAGTTTTTTGGTATGAGTCATTCTCACAGACATGACAGGAATACCTCGTTCACATCCATCTTTACTTCACAATGCATATACTGATTTTGGTCCAGGGGAAGAATCAGTGAGTGTTCATTAAATTAAAAATGTTACTATAAGATAAAGAAAACCTTAACACTTTCCCCTTTTACGTGGTCCTAATGATACTTTATTTACACCCTTCTTGCACTACACAAGGTACATAAATAAATGAAAAGTTAAAAATAGTAATCATATGCAATAAGGCACTAAAATTACTGCCAGTCTCAGGACATTCAGTGAACTGCTAAGAAAGAGGACAGTTACCTTCATATTTCTCTGACAGCCTGTTCGTGGTGCAACGATGTTCCACTTCTTTTTTTTTAACGAAAAAATAGCGTTTCGTTTTTTCAATGAAGACACAATTTTGGGCTTCTTTCCTTGTTAAACCTAGGAAATGGAGCACAAACAAAACCCCTGAGAATGTGCCATTGAGAACTCAGCAAAGAGGAGCTTGTAGGCCTAGGCCCTCTGGGTTCCACAGGTTATCTCTATCAGCCCTCATGTGCAATCCTACAAACTCGAGTAATAGCTTTCACCTCCAGATTCAGTCCCTCATGGCACCAGGTAAGACATGCATTTCTGAGTACCTGCCATCTCCCCCTTCAATTGGTCCTAAGAAGCACATATAGGTCACTGTGGCCTTTCTCATGGGGATCACCTTAGTCTCTCCCTGTTGCCTCAAGACAGTGAACCTCTAAGTTTCCCCTTCCTACTGGTCATTCTGCACCCCTGCAAATCAAGAGAGGGAACATGTGCTGTTTGGCGCCCCAATATCAGGCCTTCTTTCTGGGCCACAGTTTAATCTGTGAGACCAAAGTCCACATTACATTTTTCCCTATCACCTAAAATGTAAATCTTATTGGCCATCTCTCCGCCCCTATCACTTACTTTCATATTTCTCAGCGCTTCCTCTCCTTAACTCAGCTTCTTACTCCAATTCTCCAGACTTCCTAGCCTATGAACCCTTCTTCTCAAGGTTCTCAACTGTTCTATCTCTTGATCTTAATTCTAGCCTGTTCTTGATATTGTTTCCCCTCTTTTCTCCAAGAGAGACTGATAGTGCCTCATGCCCTCATTTAGGTGTGGGATTAAGATTTTCCTACTTTTACAGTGCTACTTCCTTAAGATAACTCTGCACAGTTTTCTAGGTCTTGCAAAAACCATGATGCTTTGAGGCTTAGGCCATTCAATTCTAACACCTTTAATCCTCACTGTTCTTGTTGTCTGCCAAACTTCCATGCATCACTTGTTAAAGATTTTGCTATCTAAAGCACTCTTTCCCACCATAATGCTTTACAACTATTCTCAACAAATTAAAAATATACTACACTCTGGAAACAATCTAAGAGCCTCAAAACAAATGACTGAATCAAGAAAATGTGGTATAAATACACAATGGGATTCTGCTCAGTGATCAAAAAATTCATGCCATTTGTGGTAACATGGATGGAACTAGAAAGGATTATGCTAAGAGAAATAAGCCAGAGGGATAAAGATAAATACTTGATGGTATCATTTATACAATACTTGATGGTATCATTTATACATGGAATATAGAGTAACCAAACAAAGGTTAGACAAAGACAAAACATTAAAACTATCCTTCGAAAGCTTATCACTGAACTAAAGCAATGAAAGGAGGGGTTGAGAACAGGGCGGGGAGGGAGGACCATGGATTGGGTGGCAGGCTAGGAGTGCTTCAGTGGTGGGTACCTGTGGTAGCTACACCTGGGGGGTAAATCCTATACTTCCAAAACACTAACAAGAATTTAAACCAATGGTACTTCCAAAAAAAAAAAAGGGGGGGATATAGATTTCACAGATTGAGTGGGATACAGTGCAAAGAAATACATCTGGTTATTTATAGACTGCACTGATATTACCTATATGGGTAAATTAAGGGGCAGCAATATTTCCTTTTTCTTAACAGCTTTACAAATCACCTTACCTGCTACCTGTAACATCAAAATTACAATCTAGTTCTATTGATGTTCAGTTAAAAATTGTTTGTAAAACACAAGCACATGAGAGCTAGGTACAGCTTTAATATGAACTCTTAAGCACTGTAAAGCTAAGTAATTTATCAAAAACTGATATTTAGGGTATAGGTTATATTAGACAGTGGAAAGTGTTTGTAGAGATGGAGGTACAGATTGGATGAGAGGCTGAAAATGAAACCTAAAGGCATAAACTACTGAGGATGAAATTGAGTAGAAGTTCTGCCTATTTCACAGGTTTTGATAGTTTGCCACATTGGAAGAGATGCATTATAAATTGGGAGTAAAAACTCTTGGGTAAAGCTCTCATGCATACCTGCACCTTTAACAACAGCAACAAAAAGATGGCTGTCTTGATCAGTCTAAATAAGTAAGAGTCATTTTTCTTCTGGTACTATTTTTAGAAGTAGATGAGTCAAGTGCTAGTCCTTGATGCTTAGCCTTTTCTTACACGTTCATTAGGCTTTTATTATTTGTAAGTGAAAGTTAAAATAAATACATGTGTCCAATTAGTTAACTATAACATAATTAATTAGCTATAAACAGAGTTAATTTTTCTGAGGGTTTTAGGAAAATTTGTGAAGGGTTAACCATCATCATAGTGATTAAAATATCAAGCTTTGCTGTATGGCGGTTCCTCAAACTGCTAAAAATGGAACTTCCAAACGACCCAGCAATACCACTTTTGGGAATCTACCCAAAGGACACAAAAACACTAATTCAGAAGGATACATGCATCTGTATGTTCATTGTTGCACTGTTCACAATAGCAAAGGTATGGAAGCAACCCACTGTCCAAAAATAGATGATTGGATCAAGAAGATGTGGCACATATACACAATGGAATACTATTCAGCATTCAAAGAAGATAAACACATGCAATTTGCTGTGACATGGATGGAATTAGAGGGGATCATACTCAGTGAAATAAGCCAGAAATAAAGAGAAAAATATTGAATGGTTTCACTTATAACAGGACTATAAGGAAACCAAATAGGAGAGAGACACACAGCCGGGGGATGGGAGGGTGTAAGGGCACAAAATGGAGTAGAAAAGGACACAGGGGACCACGGAGATGGATCACGGGTGAACTGGTGGTGGGTTACCCAAGGGGAATACAAAATGTAAAAGATATAAATAACAATAAAAATATACATATTATAAAAATAAATAAATAAATAAAATATCAAGCTTTGTCAGTGAATTTCTCTGGAATTCTCTTCCTCCCCTTAGTAGGCGCTGCAGCTTGCTGCCTGACCTCTGTTAACAGTTGTGGCCTCTCTACCACTTGGGGCCTTTGCCTCTGTGTGTGTCTGGCCTGTATGCACCTGTATGTGTGTGAAAGAATTGGATTAGGCACTCCCATATGACTGCCCTAAGACAACAGCCCACATCAAAAGGCAGCCAGGGACGCCGAGGTATAGCATTGACTGTGTGGGCCTGGTCTGATGTGGTCTGGGAGCAGCTCAGTAATTAAACCAAGTACCTGCACGGAAGTCCTCCCTGTATATCGTGGCCAACATGTCTCCTCCTGTTCCCCATAAAGTTACTACCCTTTGTCTCCCCTGGACTCTGCTCCTCCTGCCATTGTCACATAATCAATCATGCTCGTGTACTACTGCTAATAAACAGCAAAGGGCTGCTCACTGAACAGCAGGGTCTTGCCGTGCAAACCTGCTCCATGATGCGTCCTTCAGCGTGTCCCTGGCGATGTGCTGGCGCATCCCCAACCCAGCAGACAGTGGTCAAGGAGTTGCTGGATGCCATACCACTTGGACTCTTAAGCCTGAGTGTGTCTTTGCTGGGGCCATAGGGATGAGTAGTCTAGAAATATCCTCAGCTACTCTGAGTGGGCAAAGGTGAATAGTGCTAGTCAAAAATGTCATACTAGTAAATAGTAAGTGAATAATTTTTCTCCTCTAACAGAGAGGAGAAAATGTCTTCCTAACAAAGGAGTTTAAAATTGCCATCTTTCATACTGTGGTTTTTAAAATTGTTTAATGTTTTCACGGTATACCTGAAATTATTTTCACCTTGCATACTGAAGCAATGTCAACTTTTATTCAAGGTTTTGAATTGACTATGGGACACTGCACAATCGAAGAATAAATCAAGGGATGCAAATAAAAAGCAATTTAGTTTTATTATTCTTCTTGAGAGAAAGAAAGCACCATAAAATATTCAAGTTGTTTTTTTTTCCAGAATTAACGACAAGGGATATAAATCTTATTGAATAAAGCAAACAAAACCTAAGTCAATACTCTAAGTAAAGGGAGCGTTATGGCTAGCTAAAAGAAGAAGTAATAGAAAGAAAAGGGATGAAGCTAGACTATATAACCATTTAGAGAGTGGACAAAACTAAGCACACCAGAGAATTCCATTTTATTGAAAATTGCTTCTGCCTCAGCGGGTTTCATCTTAACCACAATTAAAGTTGTGTACCAATATTATTATTGTGACTTTGAGAAGCAGCTCTCCCTTTATTGAATATATATTACACATAAGTATGTCTTCTTGAATATAATGAATGTACATATATATACATACACTATAAATACGACATATCTAACATGTGTAAGTTGGTGTGTATGGTTACATATTTCTAGTTCCCTATCACATATATAATTTTCTTTCCTTTCCCCTTATATGTATGTGTCTGTTTCCTTTTTCCACTTTATTTATAGAGAAAGAGATGGACAGTGGAATGTTTCAGTAAGAAAGTATAGTTTTTCACTTTTTATTTTGCTTATAGGGGTTCAACTATTAAAATGCTGAATGGTTGATTAAATACTTACACAGTTCTTCAACTTACATGATCTTTAAGCTTTTAGAGACCGTACTCTGAGTGCACAATGAGTATAGCTTATTAAGTGAGAAATTATTCTTTGGGCTACAGCAGCAGTGACCATAATAATTTCATCCCAAGGGTGAGATGAAACCAAGCCAAGGGCCAGAGATTTTCCCCAGCAATTTTTGCGCAAATTAATGTTGATGCTATTCTTGGTGGCAACAGACATCAAATTCACCCTGCAAACACTGCTCTAGTGGAAAGGATAAATGAAATGAAAGAAAGCGGGTAGGCAATTCGGAAATCCTATCACAGCATAAATCTTTTGGATTTCTGTAACTCTGACAGCTACAAGTTTTTAAAGATACTCTTACTGAAAATCCTTCTTAAAAATATTTATGCCATTTTCATTTTAGCAAGTACATCAGCAGGGATATCCAGTCACTTGGAGTTTGGAAGGACTCGGGGAAGACCCATTAACTGTCAGTAATAAAGAGATCTAAGAACAGAGGATTTGGGAGTCTACTGACCCCAGATTTGGACTGATACTGACTTTTAAATAAATTCTTGTTTATTTTATACAAATATTAAATGATCAACAGTTCTGTTTTATTTGGGAGAAATTGGCCAGTTGGATTCTGGTTACTATATACTTTCCTAATCAAGTTCTCAAGACATGACAAATCATCTCAAGGAAACTCTGTCATTTCGCAGGAACCCAAAAAGAAATATATCCAAAGTTTCATAAACTACAATAACAATATATTTTTATAATATCTAAGGAATCAATATTTTTTATAAGCTAAGGTTCATTTATATTGGTTGTGTCATATGGGAAATATCGCTGATTATAGCCCAAAATATAAGGTTGCAACTTTTCTTCAAATAAAAGTTCTACTTATTTGGTTTCAAGTTTTGCCACCATTAGGAGTTATCTGATCTACAGTTAGCTAGTTTCTTCCCAAATCTTTAACTGTTCTTTAATGTATGCCCTTGACTTTTAGTTAAAAATCAGTGAAAGAAAAAAAGAATGCTAGTAAATTGATAAATGTGGTATAAATTATTACTCTATAAATTATCATCTACTATGAAACGATATAAGTAAATTATTTTTTTGAATTTGGTTTCAGGACAAATTACATTCCCCTTGAGGTAATGGTATACATCTTCCTTTTTTGGCAGCTACTACTGTGTAACTGAGGATGGTCCTAGACTTCAGGAACTTTGGAGATAAACCTGATGCCCAAATCACAGAAATTAGGCATATTTACTTTTCTTTGGTTTTTGGTTCTAATTATCTATTTTTATTGCAGTTGCTTGATATGTACTTTTCACATTGTTCTTCATAGCATTTGAGAAACAAAGCAGGGTCTAAAGAAAGCCACTAAAGCAGAAAAATTAAAATGACAGAGCATGAGAAAAAATGCATTGCATGCTATCCTATCAGCTAGAAAAATGAGGGCTGAAGAAAGCATACCTGAGTTCTTTAGCTCCTCACGGCTAAACTGATAGAGGAGGTCATATACACCCCCCAAGGAGCCAGAAGTGAAATAGTGAGTCCCGAAGTCATCAAATATCCGGCTATATAAAGCAGAGTTGTATTCAAGGGGCAGATGGTTAAGTGCTTTTAAAAAGACATCAGAGAGCTGTAGATCTTCAGTTTTCATGGTGAAATTTAAGACTTTGATCACTTTATGGATCCTAATAAAACTAGAATCCTAAATGGAAGAGGAGAAAAGGATAAAGAAAAAAAGACAATTATGGGTAATAAAAGTCTGCTGTATCAAGCATTTAAATGTCATTGATTTTCACATTCACATGATGTTCACATGACCACTACATCACATGACATTAGTGTGACCACCAAAGTCATGTGATGGTCATATGAATGCCATGTGATGGTCACACTAATGTCACATTATATAAAATGACTAATGTGACAGTCAAGGCAATGTCATGAACTATCATGTGATGTCATGAGGCTTTAATGTGACAGTCATGTTAATGTCAGATAATAGTCATTCTAATACAATGGTCATGTGAATGTAATCTGATGTAATGACCACACTAGTGCCACACGAATGTTGCATGATGGGCATGTTAATGTCATGGGATCATTGTGCTAATGCGGTGTGGATGTCAGGTGGTAGCCAGCCAAACAGCATGATATCATCATGTTAATATTACATGATCACACAAATGTCACGTCAATGCCATGCTGATATCAGATGATCATTGTGCAAATGTCATGAAGTGGCCATGCTAATGCCATATGATGGTCACACTAACTTTGTGCAATGGTCACACTAAAGGCATGTGACCATCATGCTGATGTCATGTGATGGTTACACTGATGGCATGATGTCACCACACTAATATCATACAACCAGGACACAAATGTCATGTGATGGCCGTGTGAATGCCATTTGATGGTCATGCTCATGTCATGCGATGGTCATGTAACTGTCATGCTGATGTTATGTGATGGTCATTTCTACCATAATATTACAACAATTTTAATTATTGCAATTTCTCACATACAAAATTATGTTTTTACTTTTCAGTATCTGAGATTCTTCAAAGTGCTAATCAGATAAGATTATCTCAGTAATATAAACTGTGTGACTGAGCCATATATTCCCTATCCAAAAGAGCTCAATTATCAGGGAAAATCTTCCCCTTTTGTCAATCATGGCTGCATCCTTACTGAGTTTTTACTTGTAATTCCTTGGTAATGCAAATAAGTGAAAAAGGATTCTGTAAAATTTCCACTGGAAACTCATGCAACTAATATTCAAATCACAGTCTGGACACTGACTGGGAAAAAACATTTAAATTGTTTAGACTGAGTTTTCTGTGAAATGTCACAGTGCACAGATGAGGCCTGCAAAGGAGGTGACATTTCACACCCCTTTTCACTCCAAAATGCTATGATTCAAAATTATTTCAGAGGTAAAATGAAACAAAGTAATTTATATTTTCTCTTCTCCACCCATAAGTACAGTATCCAATTGAGGGCTGTTTTTACTTGTTTCTTGTTATGTCAGGTTAATTTACTACTATGTGGTTGGCATTATACTCAAAATCTCATTCCATCAGATTGTCCCATATAGCCAATGACATTTATGGTTGTGTCCATATATACTAGTCTTTAAAAAAGTATATATCTGTCTGATCTCTCAATTTTAGCAATTTGTAGAGTTTGAGTAATTGTAATACACAGCAGAGCTCATTTTAGCAAAAAAAAAAAAAAAAAACCAAAACAACAAACCACCAAAAACCCTTTATTGTAGCTAGAGACTATTAAAGTCACCTTCCTATATGCTATTACTATGTTATAAAATGACTGTTAACAAGAAAAAAAAATAATCACAAGGACTGGAAAAGACCCCATTCCATCTCTCTTTTCCTTTTTCTCTTCTTCCTTCATACCCTCCCTCCTCCTTATCTTCACATTTATTGCTCAGACACCTCAGATGTTATGGACACAGAAGTGAACAAGGCAGACAAAGTCTGTGTCTTTGTGAAGCTTGTATTTTAAGTGACACCAATTAAGTTTAATACTTGCATTTTGTCACAGAGCCTCAGTTTTTGAAAGTTAGAGGAGGTTGTGCTTCAGGGAAGAAATGCACTCACGCCTTGAGTGCTTCAAATGCCTATTCAGACATGGGTATCGAAATGGGTGGTTGAAATTTCCAGGTTGATTTGAAAACTAAATCTTCTAAACTACAAGTGGAATTTTGGTGACTCAGCTCAGCATAAGCATTTCACTTGCCAGAGCATGGTGACTGAAAACCTTTAGATTAAAAACATGTGCTAGTACATTCTAAACCATGCATGATATCTTTCAATATTTTGTGATATCTTGCTTTATATTAAGCACTTTTTGTGAATTCAATTTTATGAAGTAAGTCAGAAAAGCACTGACTCTTCCTGAGGTAACGGGTATTTTGACTCTGAAAGAGACTACCTGCCCGACAGGTGTTCAACATGATCTGTGATTGACAAAATAAGTAAACAAAGCTCTAAGCTTCTCTGAAGGATTTGGATTGATTTTGAAGTTGGTGGTATCTTGTTTTCACTATTTTAAAGACTAAGAGAGGTTGCAACAGCATTTTCTATGTAGACAGATATTTCCTTATACTATTCAGATCTAATAAATCTAAGACAACAGTCACAATGGGTTGAACCACATGAAGAAGCTATATCTGTATGTTAAAAACAGTCAAGGGCCTCCCTGGTGGTGCACGGGGTTAAGGCTTGGCACAGGAGACCTCTCCTGCCTCGCCTGCTGCTCCCCTCAGCAGTGTATTTCAGTCGATCTGCCTGTTCTGCTCCCCATTCTGTCTCTGGAGAATCCGCTAATCCACCTAAACCTCTGACTTACACGCCAGTTCTTGTATGCATAAATAAATAAATCTTAAAAAAAAAGCAGTCAATATCAGAGTTGTGTATGTTCCAACCTGATACTGTGAGAACTCTACATGTTTACACTTTGGGGCAGACTGTTAGAGCATCAAATAACAATGGTTTACCTACAAACAAGGGTTTAGAAGTGTTTTCTAGCATGTTTGAAGCATTTATAAACCAATTCTGTGAAACAAGTCTTTATGGCAGGACTGATGATATATATCTATGTACCCATATATTTATATGTTATATATATATATATATATATACACACACACACACACACACATAGGTATACCTCCATTTATCTATCCATCATCACTGACTTGCATCATTTTTTATGCAATTATTTCTAATCTCAAATGTGATATCAGAGCATGTTGGAGTACTAAAAAAAGCCCAATGTCAGATACTCTAAATCAGTAAATTAAGGGAAGGACCTGTGGATGTATAATTTTACTTCTCAGTAATACTGTTACTACTCTGTTTTAAAAATGTAATTGGGTAAATTTGAGGGCTATCATATGACTCATAACCCATTCAAAACTGAAATAACAATCCATGTCATAGAAGGAATATATTTTATTCTCTTTCTTTTTACATCTTCAAATCACCAGAGCTGTACTCTTTACACATTTTATTGAAATTATGAATAAATGAATGAACAAATAGCTTGAGGTATACAAAAATAGGCAAATTGATTTGAATTCTTAATTCTAGTACTTACTCATTGTAAGATCACAAGAAATCACTCAGATTCTTGGACTTCATTATAATGCCTGACATCTGGTAGGTACTTGAGAAATTCTTGTTGAATTAAAAATAAATACATAGACTAGACTTTATTTTTCTCTTCTGCAATAATGGTATTAAAATATATTCTCTTAGAGTTCTTTTGAGATAAGTGAATGTTTAGAAAAGTCACTTAAACAGTGTTAAAAGGCCTCATGTTTATATAAGTGTATGGATGGATTAATAAATAAAAATATGAGTGATACAATGGTAAAGGCAGGAGTAGTTACAGAAAGGCACCCTCCAGGGGTCGATCTCATCGCTTACAGCCTCTATTTATCTTTTTCTCTACCTCCTCAGGTTCTATGATTCATGATTAAGTCTCTCCATTTATCTCTCTGGTAAGCACAAGTATTCCACAGAGTAGTGGTTATGGTAAGGAACAGTTGCTTTTTAAAAGACAGTTGTAGTGTCTAAGATATCTAGAGGAAATAGAACCCCTTTTCTGTATATTCCTGGCAAAGTTAATGATACAGTATTTACAAGCACATATATTAGCCTCAGCACACCAGCTTGGAATTTGAAGAGTTTGGATCTCCTTCAATGTGTAAAGATATATTTCCAAACACTAATATTCCTTTATCTGCTCATTTTTCTTCTATAATTAAGTCTCCGAGGTACAAGAGAGTCTGGGGGGAAGAAATGAATGTGCAAACTGGTGAGATGTGAGTTGCTTGTTTGAACAAGGGAATTGCACTAGTGACTAGGTCACTGAACATCTTGATTAAACAGGGAAAATGAATCTTGGGTTAACATACCCAGAAGTCCTTATTGAATAGGCACACTAAAACTGTTGACTGGTGAGTCCTGCTCTAGTATCAGGCTGCCAGACTAGTCAAAAGGGCCATACTAGAACAAATGCATCAAATCATTATTAATCATTGTCTTAATATTGAGTATAGTAAATGTAAATTAGCTGGACTTTCTTACCCAAAGCCTGAAAACTACAGATTACAATAAAAAGCAAAGTAAAATAATTCTAAAAAAAATCCTTCCTCATGTTTATTGCACCACTGTTTGCAGTAGCCAAGAACTAGAAACAGCCTAAACACTCATCAAGTGACAAATAGAAAAAGAAGATGTGGCATATACAATAGACTACTACTAAGCTATAAACAAGGTGAAATCCGGACATTTGAAACAACATGTATGAAAACTAGAGGGAATGTTTAGTGAAATAAACCAAATAGAAAAAAGACAACCACCATATGATTTCACCCATAGGTAGTATATAGAGAAAACTAACAAATTAAACAAAAAAATAAACTTTTGGACTATCAGGCCAATTAGTGGTTAGCAGAAGGAAAGAGGGAAGGGGAATGGATAAAGCAGGGAAAAGGGGACAATGGTATGATGAAGGATCAATTTGGATTTTTAACAGTGAACTTAATACAATGTGGACACATGTTGATTCTCAATGATGAACATCTGAAAATTATATAATGTTAGAATGCAATGTTACGTCAATAAAAAATATCAATGTCACCTAAAACAATAAGACAAAGGAAAGTTAAAAATAAAGGAATCAAAATCATAAACACATGCAAAAAGGAAGCATCATACATATTACCTGTATCACTTTTGAAGTGGGTATGACAAAATAAAGTTAAAACTATTTACAACTGTGTTAAAAACCCTACTGATTTGATATTTAAAAAAACTCTTGGGCCTCCCCGGTGGCGCAGCAGTTAGGCACTGCGCTGTGGAGCAGTCGGCAGCGGCGACGTGAGTTCGACGCCCGGCCGGGGAGAGTCCCACATGGTGCGGCGGACCTCTCCTGTCTCGCCCGCTGCTCCTCTCAGCAGTGTATTTCTGATCTGCCTGTTCTGCTCCCCACTCTGTCTCTGGTGGACCCTCTCGCCGCCCCACGCCTCTGGCCTGTACCCCAGCTTGTATGTATAAATAAAAAATAAATCTTTAAAAAAAAAAACTCTTATCATTGCATGATTTCTGGAATTGATGTTAATTTTCAGGAGAGAACGAAAAGACAAGGAACCATTTTTATTACCTTATTGTAGGAGGCTTGAATGGCTTGTTTGAAGCTAGACGAATGGATGTTATTTTGTCTTTCCTTTGAAGAAAAAAAAATTGGTACATGGGAAGAGTGATCTTGTTCTCTAAAACCAAAACCTTGTTGGTTATTATTCTTTTCAAAAGGAATTAAATCCTCATAGAAATCTGTTTCCAAATCATCTTCTTTGTTTTGTACCTGGGGGGAAATTCAGATGAAATAATATATAACCTAATAAATACAGGAGCTACCTGTGACTATCTACTGCAATGATCTTTCATACCTCCATGCACACAATAAATATTTATTGGGAATCATTTTGTTAGCAAACAAGGAATAATGTTGGTCCTTATCTTCAGGGAGTCAATAGTTAGGAGAGAGACAATCAGACACTTAATTCAATGTGCTAAGTATTGTGGAGTCAATGGGATTGCCACAAATAACTATAAAACCAGAAAGGCAGTAAGAGGAAAGTCTTCCTCAAGGAAGCTCTCTCCTAAGCTGAGATTTAATAGCGTGATAAGCAATGAGAGCTATTTTTAGACTGCCTGTGAATTTAATGCTGTTTGCTAGCAAATTTAAGGTTTTTTTCTTGAAAACTGAGGCCTAGAAAAGGCCCTTCACCTTTTTTTTCCTTTTGCATAGAAAACTTATTGATAATTTTTTTATTAATGAAATTTTTTTCTTACATCATTGTAATTCCCATAGTTTTCCTACCACCTTATCCTTATCACCCATGAACCAGCATCATATTCCCTTGTGTTTTTCCTTCCCCTGTTTTGCCCCCAACCCCACACCCCTCCTTTGCTGTATGCCTCAGTTTTATGGTCAGTTTGCTAGTTTCAGCTTTTTCTTGATCTTTCATTTGATTTCTCTATATTCCACATATAGGTGAGACCATCTGGTATCTATGTTTTTCCTTTTGATTAATTTCAGCTAGCACAATCCCTTCCAGTTCCATTCACGTTGCTGCAACTGACATGATTTTGTCTTTTTTGATCACTGAGTAATATTCCATTGTATAAATATATGACCACTTTTTGATCCATTCATCTATTTTGGAGCATTTAGGTTGTTTCCATATTTTGGCTATTAGAAATAGGGCTGCAGATGGAACTAGAAGGGATTATGCTAGAGAAATAAGCCAGAAAGAAAGAAAAATAACAAATGGTTTCACTTATAGCAGGAACACAGGGGAACCAAATAAGAGAGAGACATTAAGCGAGAGAGGGGGAAGATGGAGGATAAGGGCTCAAAACAGGGAAGAAAAGAGCACAAGGGACTGTGATGATGGTTCATGGATAAATCGGTGGTGGGTAACCTACAGGGAATACACACTAATGTAAAAGATATAAATAATAATAAGTGTTTTAGATAAGAGCAAATACTAGCTTCAAATACTTTAAGAATTGCAGGAATAAAAATAACAAAAAGAAATAGGGCTGCAATAAACATAAGAGTTTATTTTTCCTTTTGAATTAGTGTTTTTGTATCCTTTGGGTATATTCCTAGGAGTGGAACTGCTGTATCAACATCAAACCCTTGGCATTCTCAGGTTGGTGGACATCAGCACTCTTACTGGCTGTGTCTGTGAAACAGAGGAGAAGTAATTGATTGGTTCTGCCTGTTGAGTTTAAGGAGGAGAGAAAAAGCAGCCATGGCTTTTTAATGAAAGGAACAGGGTATTTGTCAAATATAAGTTAAACCTGCATTAGAGTTAGAAGAGTAAGAAGAGAACAAGAGCTAGATTGCTTTTTTTTTAAGTTGACTAAAGAGTTTACGTTGAAGATAATTATCTGGTTTGCAAGGGAAAATCTCTCCTTATTTAAAATATTCAATATTAAAATGCACTGTGAGGAAAATAACATGACACAATGAAATAGCTTGCACAATTAGTCAAGGAAAGACAACATAAGCCAGCTGCTCTTGCTCAATAATACATTACACTCAAAAGTTTAGTATAACTTTCAGATAGTGCAGTGCAGGCTAGTTGGCATTTAAAATACTCACAAATGAAGCTCTTCAATTGATAAGAAGCAATGCAATCATATTTAAATGCTGTTTAAACTTAAGTTGCTGTTACTTTTTAAAAACTCAGATCACAAATATTTTGTTTTATGAATTAGCACTTACGTAAGTAAAGGTGAGTCCATGTAGGGGAAAAGAAAATAGCATGCAAGGAAGGGCGATTTTCTGGGCAGAAGCTCAGAGAAAATCTGGCCATGTATATTAGCTAGGTGGGAAGCCAGGTTTACAGGTGAGCCATGCTAAAATATTAGATTGAACTAAGAAACTGAGGTCAGATCTTGTATGCCTTCCTGAAGTATCTGGATTGAACTGCACATAAATTCTTTAAAAATATTAATTAAATGGATGAAAAATTGGGAGTTTTACCATCAGACTTGCGTTTTGCGAAAGTCATGTGTAAACTGCTGGTGGGAATGTGAACTGGTCCAACCACTATGGAAAGCTGTATGACGATTCCTCAAACTGCTAAACATGGAGCTCCCATACGACCCAGCAATACCACTTTTGGGAATTTACCCAAAGGACACAAAAACACTAATCCAAAAGGATACATGCACCCATATGTTCATTGCGGCCCTATTCACAATAGCAAAGGTATGGAAGCAACCCAGATGTCCAAAAATAGATGACTGGATCAAGAAGATGTGGTACATATACACAATGGAATACTATTCATCATGGAAAGAAGATAAACACATGCAATTTGCAGCGACATGGATGGAATTAGAGGGAATCATACTCAGTGAAATAAGCCAGAAAGAAAGAGAAAAATATC